>JAVJIF010001983.1:0-45000 GCA_038442645.1 Agave tequilana
CCTCTCATCTTGGTCACCTCCCCAGTCGCTATCTGAATAGCCTACTAACTCTGCAGTTTCACCATAAGTATAAAATAGACCAAGGTTGAGTGTGCCTTTGATATACCTTAGAATTCTCTTTGCAGCTAGCCATGAGACTCCTTCGGTGTCTCCATATAACGACTCACAAGTCACTCCATAATAATATCAGGCCTTGTGATCGTTAAGTACCTCAGGCTACCAACTAGACTTTTGAAAAAAGTCGAGTCTACAAAATCTCCAATTCCTTCTCTTGATAGCTTCATTCCTGTGGCTATTGGGGTGTTTACTGGTTGCAGTTACTCATCTTGAATTTCTCCAAGATCTCCTTCATGTACTTCTTTTGAGATTAAATATCCTATCTTGTTGTTGCTTCACTTTGATACCAAGAAAATATGACATCAATCCTTGTCCGTCATCTCAAATTCATTGAACATCACCTCCTTGAATTCAGCAGCATCTCGACGCAACTTCCTGTGTATAACAAGTCATCAACATAAAGACAAATTATTAGAATTTCGCCTTGATGGTTCCTCTTCATGTAGATGGCATGCTCATAAGGACATTTGGTGAAGCCGTTTTGATGAAGATAACCATCAATTCGGCATTCCATGCCCGTGGTGCCCGCTTTAAGAAGCCGTACAAGCTTTCTTTAGGTGATATACTTTGTCTTCTTACCCTTTTACCAGAAAACCTTCTGGTTGTTGTACATACACCTCTTCTTCAGAATACCATTGAGAAATGCTACTAGACATCTAGATGATATAACTTCCACCTGTGATGAGCTGCAAGTGAAATTAATAGTCTCACCGTATCTAATCGAGCAACTGGTGCAAAGACTTCTTCATAGTCGATGCCGTATTTTTGTTTGTAGCCTTTCGCCACAAGCCTCGCCTTGTACCGATCAACTTCACCATCTGCTGTGCGTTTGATCTTGTACACCCATTTGACACCTATCGCCTTGTGATTTTGTGGAAGTGTTGTCACTCCCATGTGTCGTTCTTCTGGATGGCATGCATCTCCTCCTTCATTGCTGATCGCCAACATTCTTCTTCGTTAGCCTCTTGGAAAGTGAGAGGCTCATGATCGGCATATAAACAAAAGAGATTAGTTTCTCCATCTTCTTCTATCTGCTCATAGATCTCTCTAAGGCTTCTCATTTTGATTGGACCTCGTTGCACGGAGAATTCGCTACTACTACCTTCCCCAGAAGATGGAGAACCTCTTGCAGAAGACGGTGTAGCATGTTGAGGAGATGGTGGTGTAGTTGGTGGTGGAACCTCTTGTAGGGCTCGTCAGTTCATTCACCATGGGTTTTCTCTTTGACAGTCTCTTCATTGCTCCAACTCCATGTTTCAGCTTCATTGAAGACAACATCTCTACTAACCACTAGTTTCTTAATTAGTGGATTGTAAAGCTTGTATGCCTTCGACTCCTCGCTATATCCGATGAAATACATTTTTCACCATGATTGTCAAGCTTCTTCCTTTTGACTTCAGGTACTTGAGCATATGCAACACACCCAAAATTCGTAGGTGTGCGACATTAGGCGTATAGCCGCTCCATGCTTCTTGAGGCGTCTTGCCCTTCACTTGCTTCGTCGGGCACCGGTTTGAGCAAGTAGGTTGAACATGCCACACAGCTTCCGCCCAAACTGCTTCTGCAGTCCCTTTTCTTTAAGCATGGTTCTTGTCATGTCAAGAATAGTGCGGTTCTTTTCTTTCTCTGCGATGCCATTTTGCTGTGGTGTATAGGCAGTAGTAAACTGCCTCTTTATGCCTTGCTCCCTATATATTCTTGAAACATTTGAGGTGTACTCACCACCTTGATCAGAACGGAGAGTTTTTTAGCTTATAGCCACTCTCTGCTTCAACAAGAGCTTTAAAATTCTTCTTGAAGGTAGTAAAGGCAGCAGATTTTTCTTAAGAATGTACACCCACAACTTTCTACTGAAATCATCAATGAAAGTAATAAAATATCTATTACCTCTTAAAGAGACGGGATCTAGCGGTCCGCAGATGTCAGTATGAACAAGTTGTAATGGTGCCTCCGCTCTCCACGACTTTCAATTGGGAAAGGAAGTCGTGTTTGCTTGCCAATTATGCAAACTTCACGAGTATGACTTGGTGGATCGATTGTTGGTAAACCTCGTACATGCCGGCTGTAGATAGTAGCTTCAGGCCGCTAAAATTTAGATGACCGAAGCGAAGATGCCACCTCCATGACTCATTCTTCATGAGTCCTTGAAAACACTTCTCAACTTTTGTGTTTAAATGCAAGGGAAACATGCGGTTCCTTGTCATCTTAATACAAGCTATAAGACCTCCTTTTGCATTTTTCAACCAAAGGTGGTTGTTCTCCATATATACTTTATATCCTTTTTCGAGTAATTGACCGATGCTGAGAATATTACTTTTCATGTTAGGAATATAATAAACATCGAAAATATACTCGGGCTTACCATCCTTTTGATAGATTTTGATCTTCCCTTTGCCTTCAACGGAGAGTTTTGAAGAATCTCCCAAGCTCACACTTCCATGAACTCCTTCTGCGAGTTCCATGAATAGTTCTTTCTTCCTGCACATGTGGTTGCTAGCACCCGAGTCAAGGTACCAAATATCATTCTGAACACTTGAATCATCATGAGCAAGAAGAAGAGTAGAGTTATTACCCACGTCATTTGTTGCTTCGGCAAGATTGGCAAGATCTTCAGTTCTGTGCCAGCATCCGAGGCATAGTGTCCAAATTTTTGACAATTGTAGCATTGGACGTTCTTGTTGTTTCCACGTCCAGATGTAATTTCCCGATTGCTTCGTCCTCGACCTCTGAAGCTTTGGAACTCCACTTGATTTTGAGTAGTTCGTTGTTGGGGACCACGTCCCCTACCTCTACCACGACCACGACCTCTACTATGTGAGCCACGATCATTTAGAGTCAGCTTTGACTCTAATGCTTGTTCCAAGACTATGGAACCAGTCTTCTTTTGCATGCGTTGCTCATGAACTTGGAGAGATCCCAAAAGCTCCTCTATTGAGATCTCCTCCAAATTCTTGGACTCCTCAATTGCCGCCACCACGTGCTCGAATTTGATGTGAGGGATCGCAGCAATTTCTCCATCACTCGGATGTCCTCCATCTTCTCTTCATTTCTCCTCATTTTATTCACAATTAGAAGTAATCGTGAATAATAATCGGAGATTTTTTCTTCATCTTTCATTTGAGCGGCTTCAAGATCGCCCCTCAAAGTTTGAAGGCGAATTCGCTTCACCCGCTCGACTCCTTTGTAGATGGTAGCAAGGATTTCCCATGCTTCCTTGCTCGTCGTTGCTTCGGCAACTCTCTCGAAGGTAGACTCGTCCAACCCTTGATAGAGTAGAAAAAAAAACGAGCCTTACTATCCTTCTTTCTTTGCTCTTTAAGAGCCTTCTTCTCTTCGGCGGTGTAGGCGGCTTCTACCTCCGGTGTGGGTTCCTTAAACCCATCAATGATTAGCTCCCACAACTCTTGAGAACCAAATAGAGTTTTCATCTGAATTGACCAACTCTCATAGTTATCTTTCAATAACTTGGGCACTTGTGGATTGATGAGATTGTTGGTGGAGGCCATGATGAGAAGATAAAATAAAAATTGAATTCGCTCTGATACCAATTGTTTATACTAGTCTACGGACTAATATACTATAATCTAAAATTTTTAAGTAGAGAATGGATCTTATTCAACTTTTATTTCTTGCTTGCTTGCTTTCTTGCTTGATTTAAAAAACAAAGAGATACACTAGCCTTTTATAGGCAAAATACATATATGACTCATTTCTCCTAATTGATGATGATGACTCTTTATTTCTCCTAATTGAAGATGATGACTCATCATTTCTCTAAATTGATGATGATGACTCATTTCTCCTAATTGAAGATGATGACTCATCATTTCTCTAAATTGATGATGATGACTCATTTCTCCTAATTGATGATGATGACTCTTCATTTCTCCTAATTGAAGATGATGACTCTTCATTTCTCCTTATGGTCTCATCTTCTTCCAAAATTAATGTCATAAAGACATTTTTATTTGTTATTCCAACAATAACTCCGGTTTCTTTATGGAATAAAGTCCAAAATCACTACCTCAAGAAATCTTTGGCAAATCACTTGATTTTGCAGTAGTTGGTGAAGAAATAGTTGATATTGTTCACATGATGGTGGCATCATTACTATTTTGGGCATCAGTGAAGTTCGAAATTCAGATTTATTCTCATGTCCTTAAGTAACATTGATTCAGAAGACGAGTTACAAGTTGAAAGTGGGATTTGGAAGTTTATAAAGATCCATATCAAGTTCAAGCCCAAGTTTGTTGCCAGGTTATATGTATTGTTGAGTTAAGATATTTCTTGTCGAAATTCACCTGCTTCCTTTGGTGCACATCATGAGACGATGACATTGAATGTGGAGTCTAGGTTAGATGTTAAGGTAGCATTAGATTCAACATTATGCGTATCTGGGTTAAGTGAAGTCAATGCAACTGCAAGACCATATTTCTATTCCAGTTTTTTATGTAGAAGATTCTGAGGCATGGTCAAGTTGTATATACGTATGTTTGTCTCCGTAGTACTCTTGCAATTACTGTCCTTAGCTCTTTTTTATTTTAAGGTTAATTACAGATACACTCCTTGTACTGTAGACACTGGAGCAAATGCATCACCTCAACTCTTTTATTAGGAGACAGACCCCTGCTTTAATATTTTTTTTTTCAATTCAACTTGGGTTAATTTCATATGGGGAGAGGAAGTAATTAATATAAAAGAGTAATATTGCTAAAGGGGAGTTAGGAAATTTAAAAAAATGAAATTAACCCAATTTGAATTAAAAAAAATATGAAAGTAGGGGTCTGTCTGCTAATAAAAGAGTTGAGAGGGGTGTATTTTGCTCCAGTGTCTATAGTATAGGAGTGTATTTGCAATTAACTCTTTATTTTATCACTTCTGCTCTGAGATTTTATGCGTATGAAGTATGGTAAAACAGCTAGAACTACTATGATTGCATAAATATAAGTATCTATTGCAGTGATACCATTGTTGGAAAGAGAGGATATTGCCAAGGAATTAACAGGATTACCAAGGGTTGTCGAAGTGATCGCCAAGCAAGTCGATGACGAAAGGTAAGGGGACAGCAGCAGGAAATAGCAGCAAGCAGCAAAAAACAGGCAGGTGGTCGACCGGCCAGGTCGACCGACATGCACAGCATGCACAGGGTCCAGAAGCGGTCGACCGGCCGGTCGACCGCAATTCCCTGACTGTAAGTGCCCAACTCTCTTTTGTTTTCGGGCGACCGACCGGTCGACCGAGGTGGAGGTCGGTCGACCAACCGGTCGACCGACAGTCGAGTTTGGGCGGAAATCTGTTGTTCCGAAAATCTGGGTATTTAAAGCTGTTGTTAATTTTCTAGGGTAAAAGTGCCTACGAAAAGGTTTTGCTAGAGCTCTCTTGCAATCAAAGAGGCTATTAGCAATTGTAAACATCTTCCTAGTAATTAATCTCTCCATTGGATTGCCCCGAGGACGTAGGCGTTGAGGCCGAACCTCGTTAAATCGTGTGTTTGAGATTGTGTGTTCTTCTTTTGTCATTTGGGTGTTCTTTGTGCTTGAAGATTTGTGAGATTCTCTGTTGGTTGTTGTCATCGGCGCACAACAAGTGGTATCAGAGCTTCCAGGTTGTGCTTGGGATTTCTGAGGATTCGAAGGGCTCGAGATCTGATCCGGTGGAGATCATGTGTCGATCTCAGATCAGAGGTATTGGTGTTCGAGGAGATCGTGTGTCGATCTCAGAAGAACGCAAGGAGGGCTCGTTGAATCTGTGGTGGAGTAGATCCGGTAAGAAACTCAATCTAGGGTTTCAAGGGACAGGTAAAAATTCAATTTTTATCTGAGTAGAGATCTATTTCCAGTTGGTTGTTCTTCCGCATAGATAGAGGATCAGAGAAATCTCAATGGCAGAAGAAATTGCATCTGTTAAGACAATGAACTCTCACCCAAGGATTGAAGTTGTTAAGTTCAATGGTACTAATAACTTCGGTATGTGGAGATGCAAGGTTATGGATGCGCTGAATGCATCGAATCTCGAAGACACTCTCCTATTGGAGAGGAAGAAGAGCACGACCACTGATGAAGAGTGGGCGAAGATGAATAGGTCGGCATGTGGCTTGATACGTTCATGTTTGTCGCAAGACATAAAATATCTTGCACAACATGAGACGTCGGCAAAGAAGCTGTGGGATACCCTTGCAAATAAATACCTGACCAAGAGTGTTGAGTCAAGTTTGCAGCTTAAGAGTAAGCTGTATAGTTTTTGAATGAAGAAGGGGAGCACAGTAAATGAGCACATCAACCGATATACGAAGCTTCTTACAGACTTGGTAAACGTGGATGTCATTATAGATGAGGAAGATAAGCGATCATCTTTCTGAACTCACTCCCTGAAGAGGAGTATGAGACATTCACTCCGACCTTCATCAATGGAAGGCAGACCTTAGATTATGATGAGGTGTCATCTGCACTGTCGAGTTATGAGGCGAGGAAGAAGGAGAGACATCCTTCAAAGTCAAGCTCATCGGCGGAGGCACTGGAAGTAAGGGGCAGGAGTTCATCGCGGAAGGGCAAGGAGGTTAGAGGAAGATCGAAGTCCAGGCCGGGCTTCAGGGATCTCAAGAGAAATCAGTGCGCTCTCTGCAGAGAGATTGGGCACTGGAAGGTAGGCTGTTCAAAGTTCAAGGGAAAGAAAAAAGAATCAAAGTCTGAAGCAAATCTCGCAAAAGTGGTAAATACTGCAAGCAGAAAATCACAGGCAGATGGATCAGATTCAGATTCTTCAGTGTTCTCTTTTTCAGTTACTACTCCCGTCATAGGCTACTCGGGTGAAAACGAGTGCATCTTGGACACAGGTGCAACATATCATGTATGTCCTAATCGAGACTGGTTTACCAATTTTGAGAAGTTGGAGGGGTTGTTCGGTCGTCATGGGCGATGATCATCCGTGCATCATAGAGGGTGTTGGCACTATTCCAATCAGGATGTTTGATGGGATGGTGAGGGAACTGAAAGAAGTGAGGTTTGTAGCTCAGTTGAAGAGGAACTTGATTTCTGTAGGAGCTTTGGAATCATTGGGCCTTGGAGTGTCTATTAAGGAGGGAGTTCTTAAAATGACAAAGCGTTCGATGGTGGTGTTGAAGGCCGATCGCTGGAACAACTTGTACTACTTGAAGGGTAGTACTGTGACAGGGCAGGTGGAAGCTTCTACCGGTCATAAAGAAGATTCAACCCGGCTGTGGCACATGAGGCTGGGACATGCAGGGAGAAATCATTGCAAGCACTTGTGAGGAAAGGGTTGCTGAAGGGTGCCGAGACCTGCAAGTTGGATTTCTGTGAGCATTGCATCATCGGCAAGAAGACCAAGTGAAGTTTGGCACAGCTTCACACTGCACAGAGGGTATTCTTGACTATGTTCACAACGGATGTATGGGGACCTACCAAGACTGCATCATTTGGAGGTAACCACTATTTTGTGTCGTTCATCGATGATTATTCTAGGCGCTGTTGGTGTACACTATGCGACACAAAGATGAAGTCTTAGAACTGTTCGTGAAGTGGAAGGCTAATCTGGAGAGAAGCACGGGAAGGAAGGTCAAGGTCCTCCGTTCTGATAATGGAGGAGAGTACAAATCAGATCCTTTCCTACAGCTATGCCTTGATGAGGACATAGAGAGACACTTCACGGTAAGAGAGACTCCGCAACAAAATGGGGTGGCTGAGAGGATGAACCGAACTTTGCTAGAGAAGGTTCGGTGTATGTTATCCAATGCAGGACTGTCAAAGAAGTTTTGGGCTGAAGCTTTGGCGTATGCATGCCATCTTGTGAACAGGTTGCCGTCGTCTGCAATAGGGGGGAAGACTCCTCTTGAAGCTTGGTCAGGAAAAGTTGCTGGGGACTATGATTTGCTACGGGTCTTCGGATGTCCAGCCTACTACCATATCAGAGAAGACAAGTTGGACCCAAGGGCAAAGAAAGGGTGTTCGTTGGCTTCAAGTGAGGAACCAAGGGGTTCAAGATTTGGGACAAAAGGACAACAAGTTCATACTCAGCAGGGATGTCACGTTTGATGAGGCTTCTTTGATGAAGCCTACGGTCTCTCAGCAGGTGGAGACCAGCAACCAAGGAGCTATTGCAGCAGGTGGAGATTGATGCAGATCCACCATCTCTAGAGGATTCAGTATCAGTTCGGATCATTCCTGAGTGACACAGGGTGGTGATCGAGCAGTTGAAGAAGATGCTGAAGATGTTGAAGAGGGTCAGGAGCAGGTCATGGGTACTGTTCCAGATCCTACTGCAGTTGAAAGACCACGGAGGAACACTAGGAGACCAGGTTGGCTCACCACTGATATGGTCGTCGTGTATGCACTTTCAGTTGTTGAGGAGGCTATTCCATCTACCTTCAGAGAAGCTGAGATCAGTTCGGAAGCAAGGATGTGGAAAGAGGCCATGAATGAAGAGATGCAATCTCTCTACAGAACAACACATGGGAACTCACCAAGTTGCCCAAAGGGAAGAAGGCCATAGGATGCAAGTGGGTGTTTGCTAAGAAGCAAGGATCTCTCCAAGAAGATGCAGTGCGCTACAAGGCAAGGTTGGTGGCTAAAGGCTACGCTCAGAGGGAAGGAATTGACTATAACGAGGTGTTCTCCCCGGTAGTTAAACACTCATCAATTCGTATTCTATTGGCCTTGGTTGCGCAAAATGAGTTGGACCTTGACCAACTTGATGTGAAGACCGCCTTTCTCCACGGCGATCTTGAGGAGGAGATCTATATGACACAGCCCACAGGTTACAAAACTGCAGGGAAGGAAGAGTTTGTATGCAAGCTAAAGAAGTCGCTGTACGGATTGAAGCAGTCCCCTAGACAGTGGTACAAGCGTTTTGATAGCTTCATCAGGAAGAAGAAGTACACACGTAGCCATTTTGATCCATGTGTGTACTACAACAGGCTACCATCAGGAGAATATCTATCTACTTCTTTATGTAGATGATATGTTGATTGCTTCGAGGTCGAGATCTGCTATTGATTCTCTGAAGAAAGTTTTATCATCAGAGTTTGAGATGAAGGACCTGGGCGAAGCGAGGAAAGTATTGGGCATGGAAATCACTAGAGACATGAAAGCTGGCAGGATAGTTTGACTCAAAAGGGCTATTTGGAGAAGGTACTGCAGAGGTTTAATATCAGTAAGGATACTAAGTCTGTTAGTACACCTATGGCGCCACACTTCAAATTGTCAGCAAAAATCTCCGAGGAGTGTTCAAGAGTGTGAGTATATGTCTCACGTTCCATATGCCAGTGCGGTGGGTAGCTTGATGTACGCTATGGTGTGTACAAGGCCAGATCTATCACAAGCAGTCTCCATGGTGAGTCGATATATGCATGAGATCCGGACAGGTGTACGCACGCGGAGAGGGTACGAGCCCGAGAGTAGATTTAGTATTCCGGTTACAAGGGATGGAGGATGTTGAGTCTTGAATCCTCCCTTTGTTTAAAGCTGGGTTCTTCAAGTGGCGATGGAGAGTGACTCTTGTTCTCCGTTGACCGAGTGACCGTCTAGACCTTCGGGATCTTCTCTTCGGCTGGTAGAAAGAGTAGCACAGCTCCGTCTACCAAAACTCTCAAAGAGAAGGTAGGCAAAGAGCAACTTGTACGCTGCAAGCTTGCTGAAGAGTTGAGCTCTCTCTTACTTCTCTCTCTGTCTGCCTGTGTGTCTGTTGTCTATCTCCTATTTCTTGTGTCGTCTCCCGTCTTTGTGTGTGTCCCCTCATAGCGGCGGGGCTATTTATAGAGGTTTCAGGGGTGAACGTGCCCCCTAAAAATGCTCCACAATGAGGGGCTAACTTCCCCGCTATGTGGGCGGTGACTGGCCCAATAACCAGGGCGGTTATAACCGAGACGTGGGCCTTGGACCCACGCGCCTTGATGTTGAGACGCGGGTGTCGAGCCCACGCGCCTTGAGGTTGAGACGCGGGTGTCGAGCCCACGCGCCTTGAGGTTGAGACGCGGGTGTCGAGCCCACACGCCTTGATGTTGAGACGCGGGTGTCGAGCCCACGCGCCTTGAGGTTGAGACGCGGGTGTCGAGCCCACGCGCCTTGATGTTGAGACGCGGGTGTCGAGCCCACGCGCCTTGATGTTGAGACGCGGATGGCCATCATTAGTCCTGCGTCTAGAACCTGAAACTCTACCTTTTTTTTTAATGGCTTGTCTTTTAATGATTTTTAGACAGCCTACAGAACCCCCTCCAAGGTTTTCGATATTCCGCGGTTAACTGGGACGGATTTCGAAATACTTTGGACTCTAGCTGAGTTTACCCTTATGACTGGACTGTTAATGCTCCGGGTTTGATCTTATCTGAGTATGGTCTTCATGAGTGTACTGTAGAACTCTTTGAAGCCATCAGAGTTGATCGAGTTGAGTGTTTAGATACACAGTCTAAACCTCCCCGATTGCTTTAAGTCTGTCGTGGGTGCACTTTAAGCCAGGAGTGGACAGTCGTCTGCTTGTGCCAGTGTACTGTTGAACTGATTTGCAAAAGCAAGGACTGAACGCCAGTTCTTTTTGAAGAGCAGAGATAGTACTGCTTTAAAGACGCGACTTTCATGGGGTGCGTCTTTTGAAAATGGAAACGCGACTGATATTCCATTGGGCTTAGGCGTTAATACCTTTTAATGCCAATACGGCGCTGGCGGTTGGAAACCAGCGTCTTTGACGCTTCCCGAAGCGACGCTCCACGCGTCAGCCTCCCATTGGGCTTGGACAGTCGTGCGCTCATTAAGGCCGACGGTTCCCATTGATGAACCATTAATTACAGTTATTATGGGCTGCCTATAAATAGGGGCTCCTCCTCTCCCTTTAACAGTCCATACTTAGACTATGTTCTTTTTGAGCGAGTGCTCTGAGAGTTTCTGTCTTCTCCCTCCAAGGACCCTATCAGGGGTTTGCCTCCATGGACGAAGATGACCCAGAGCTTCCATGCTTCTGTTTGGTCTCTTCAGTAGATTACCACTGTCAAGTGATTTCAATGATAGGAAGCGTCTCCCTGATCACCTTTTACGTCCGCGCCTCAATGCAGAGAGTTCAACTCTTAACAGAGCCCTCTAAGGGTATGCCATGCCCGCTTACCATGATATTATAGATCCAACCAAGTTTGAATTTTAGTATATCTCTTAGAGAGATATCATCTGGATTTTCTTGCGAAGTCGTGGTTGGTGCATTCCTCTTCTGGAATTTGCGCCATCGACTTAAACTTTTTTGAATGCAAGTATTGAAGTCGTTGGTACCTGGCCGCGGGCTTTGCACACAGAGCTCGCGTCTTGAGGCCACTGACTTGGAAGAACTTCAATTCGGGTCGAAGGTTTCAGGCCTGAACTTTTGCAACTCCTGTTCCTCCAACAGAGAGATGGCAATTTTTGGCGTCTGATTCTCTGCGCGCCTTGTATCTTAGACGCGGATGTGGAATTAGGTCGCGTTTGAATTCTGTGTGTATCACAGTCTTGCTCGCGTCTGTTTCTGTTGTCGCAGGAATCTGGCCCAGCGTGCGGGTCATTCCCGCGTCTGCAGTCTTCAGCAATAACCGCGTTTGTGACTTAGTTTTCTTCTGTCGAAGTATACTAAGCTCTGAATTGTCTAATTCCCTTGTTTGCTTCTTGCAGTAGGCTTGATCATCCTTTTTCACGTTCGCTGGGCCCTTGGGAGAATATATCGGCCAGCAAACTTGTTCGATGTTCGTCCACAAGGGAAAAATCATAGTCTCCGTCGTCCACAAGGGAAGAAATCACGATCCCTGACGGGGACTTAACCCTCGTCAAGATCTCATTGGACGCGATGCACCAGTCATGCTTGCGGGCTGGTCACGGTCACAGTGGGTATGGCGGCGGGGGTTGCAGTGGATACAGTGGTGGGTAGCATCCCCTGTGAGGTCTCAAGACCTCCTCTCTCACCCCAGAAGTGGCATCGAGATGACTCTATGTTCACTAGATGAGCTTCTGGTGGAAAGATGTTCATCAGGAAGGATCATAACCCGCCACTTCGGATGGTCAGGTGGAATCGGAGGATTCTGCTGCCACCGGACCTCAAGAACACCATTGCTCTTAGTCAAGGATGGGCTCTTTCGATGTTTACGTCATGCATTAAAGTGCAATCAGTTCCCGATCGTTGCCACAGTATCCGATCCTGCTTTGGCGCCTTTCCAAGCATCCTGTACTCGGAATAACATGCAGCTGAGGAGCGAGTGCAACCTCTGGGAGAGAGAGAGACTTCTTTGTACTCCTTAACTGTAACACTCAATCTTATTGTATAAGAGAGCGTTTTTGTATCACTTTCATGTGCCTGAATATAAATAAAAGTGACACTTTTCTTTTTCTTCTTCTATTGTCTTGAACTTTTTTTTTTAGTCAGACGCATAGAAGCAAAGGACTTTCACTTGTCAAAACTATGATGATAATTCAAATAGTCAAACTTTTTAGAGAGAAATCCTATTTTTGGAACTCTCCAATACTGTGAGAGGTGTAATATTAACTTGACAAGAGATAAGATAATTTTGTGGACCTGTCAATCTATAAAGGAGAATGACAAGTGAAACTCGTACCCCCAGGAAAATGGGCCTTCATCAAGGTTTAGGATTCACTTGATTAGCTCAGCCGGGGATTTGAAGGAAAACACTGTTAATGGTGTAGTATTAACCTAACAATGTGTTTAGGTAGACTTGTTATTCTGTTGAAGAGAATAGCAAGTGAATCTAGATCCGCGGAGAATCTAAGAAGGTTTTTACCGTTAGAGGTATGATATTAACTTAACGGGTTGAATGTAGTCCTGTCAGAAATATGATGTAAACCTGACAAGGATGTGAGTCAGAGGTGTGATATTAACCTGACTCAGAAATACTTTGGTTTCATTTGGAAAACAGAAGTGTCACTGACATAGGTGTGATGTTTAACTTGACAGTGAGGTAATGCTAGAGGTGTAATGTTGAACTTGGCATTGGTCATCTTGACTCCGATACGAAGTTCGAGGGAAATTCATTGTCAGAGGTGTATTTTTGAACTTAACAATGAATTGGATGCTAGAGGTGTGATGTTGAACTTAGCATCATCCATTTCGGCTTCGACATGGAAGTCTGGAGGAAAGTGACTGTCAGAGGTGTGGTATTTAAACTTGGCAGAAACTTGATATACTGTTTAGAAGTGTAATGTTAACTTAACAGTAATTTGTCAGAGGTGTGATATTAACTTGACAGAAATTGACTTGCGATATGAGCAATTTGAGGACCTATCATCCTATTGATGAGAATGGACAAGTGGAGTTTGAAGTGCCAGAGGTATAGTGTTAACTTGGCAACAACTGTATTTTGTAGACCTACCATTCTGTGGATGAGAATTGGTAAGGGATTTTGGAGGGGAGAGTGGAGTTGAGTCCACTTAGGATTTTTTAGCAAACCCTCAACTATCAACGGATTTGAGGTGTCTTTACCAACTACCGTTTGAGTTGGGCTTGCCATGCTATTCCCCTCAGCATGATGAGTTGTCGAAGATTTATGTTGGGCTTAAAAGCCAACGTTTTCCTCTATCCTTAGCTGTCGGAGGCGTCGGATCAAAGGGGAATGTGTCCCTTAGGATTTTTAGCAAATCCTCAGCTGTCAACGGGTTTGATATGCCTTTACCAACACCCGTTTGAGTTGGGTAGCCATGCTATTCCCCTCAGCATGATGAGTTGTCGAAGGCTTATGTTGGGCTTAAAAGCCAACATTTTCCTCTATCCTTAGCCGTCGGAGGCGTCGGATGTTAATGAAGAAGCTCTTCTTGTTTTGATCAGAGGTGTACTTTTAACTTGATCGGTGGAAGCACACTATCTAAGGATAGTATTTCTTCAGAAATCTTCCATTGATCGGCATCATAAGTGTATCGCCATTTGAAGTTATGAGACGATATGACCCATTTGAGTAGACTGACTCTACTACAAATGGTCCTTCCCATTTGGGTTGGAATTTTTCTTTTGTCTTGTGCGTCATTACCATGGGTCTTCTGACGGCTAAGACAAGATCGCCTTTCTTAAAAGTTTGCATTTAACTTTCTTGTTGAAGGCTCTGGTAATTCGAGCCTGGTAGAGCTCGATTTGCTGTTGGGCCTGCAGACGCTTATCGTCTAAGGCTTCCAATTCTTGGAGTCGCTGTCGATGCTTCTCCTCTGTTGTCATCTCCGCTGTCAAGGTGACGCGTAGAGATGGAATTTGGATTTCCAGTGGAAGCACGGCTTCACACCCGTATACCAAAAAAAATGGCGTGGCTTTAGTCGGGGTTCGCACAGTTGTGCGATAGGCCCATAAGCATTCACCTAACTTGTCGTCCCAATCACGTTGACTTTTCGAGACGAATTTCTTGAGGAGCTTGCCAATGGTCTTGTTGAAAGCTTCTGCGAGACCATTAGCGGCGGGGTAGTATGCCATTGAGGACACACTCTGGATTCTGAACTTAGCGCAGAATCTCTGGAAAGCCTGGCTGATGAACTGGGGTCCATTATCATGGATGATTCGCCGAGGTACACCGAAACGGTAAATGACATGATGTTTGACGAATTTGATCACATCAGATAACTTCACCTCCTTCAAAGGAACGGCCTCAGCCCATTTGGAGAAGTAATCGGTTATTGCCAAAATAAACCGATGTCCTTTTGATGATGGAGGGCTGATAGGGCCAACCACATCCATCCCCCACATCTCAAATGGCCAGGTAGAGGTCGTAGAGTGAAGGTACCCTGGTGCTTGATGAATGAAATCGCCATGCACCTGGCAAGCGTGACATCTTTTAGCATAAGTGACGGCGTCGGCAATCATCTTGGGCCAATAGTAACCCAATCTTTGGAGTCGATGTGCCAATTTTGGGCCGGGTTGGTGGGCTCCACACATGCCGTCGTGAGCTTCTTTCAATATCCCTTGAGCCTCCTTTGGTGAGAGCACCGGAGCAAGATCCCGTCATGCGATCGACGATACAATGTTCGTGTAATCGCATTGTAGTAAATTTAGGGGCTTTCCTTCGAATGGCAGCCGCTTCCTGGCGTCCTCAGGCAGGATGCCGTACAAGACATAGTCGATATAGGGGAATCGCCAGTCTTTAAGCTCTGGCCCGGTTGACAATTCCAGCGCTTCTTCGCCTTGACGACCTCCCTTTGACTTCTGATAGTCCTCGAAGCAATTCTCGGGCAATACAGGTCGTGGCTGTAGACGAATATCTTCTCCAATGCTCCAGCTGGAAGAGCTAAGGAGGCTGCGAGGGATGCGAGTGCATCTGCATGCGCATTTTGCCTGCGCGGTACATGATCGATGTAGAAGTTTGTAAACCTCTCGGTCATGTGGATAGTTGCGTTGTAGTAGGGTACTAGGTCTTCATGTCTGACTTCGTACTCTCCGCGAACTTGGTTGACGATGAGTTTAGAGTCGCCATATGCCTCGAGATTTTTAACGCCAATCTCATCGGCGAACTGCATCCCAATCAGGAGAGCGTTGTACTCTGCTACATTGTTGGAGCAAGGCTCGGTAAGCGAGATGGCTCGGGGAATCACATAGTTCTGTGGTGAGACGAGTACCACTCCTACCCCCGCTACTGTATGTCCCTTTGGGCTTGTTCTCGATGCACCGTCGAAGAAAAGTTGCCATACTTGACTTTCAACGATGTCTGAGTTAGGCAGACTTCAGCAACTTCATCTGGGAGATCCTCGTAGACTTTGGCTGCCCTCGGATCTGGGTGCTCAGCCAGGAAATCCGCCACCCGCTTGACCCTTAATAGCCTTTTGTGGTAAAAAGTGCATCTCATATTGGGATAGCAATATGGCCCATTTTGCCAGCCGGCCGTTCAATGATGAAGGCTTAGTCATAAGTAACCTCAGGGGGTTGACTTTTGATATGACATTTATAGTTTGGCCTACCAGATAGTGTCGCATTTTCTGAATGGCGAACACTAATGCCAAACATTCCTTCTCGACCGGGTTATACCGATGTTCGGCTCCGATCATTGTTCTACTCAGATAGTAGATCGCTTGCTCACGTCCTTGATCATCATGCTGAGCTAGTAGAGCTCCCAAAGAATGATCCATTGCCCGGACATACACCAGGAAAGGCTTTCCGGATACCGGAGCTGCAAGGACTGGTGGTTGAGTGAGGTATTGCTTGATCTCCTCAAATGCTCGCTGGCAAGCGTCGTCCCAAATGAACGAAACACCCTTCTTCATTAGTTTAGTGAAGGGTTGGCATCTTCCGGAGAGATTTGAGATAAACCTGCGGATGTACGCCAATCGTCCTTGTAATCCTCTGAGTTCCTTGAGATTTCTTGGGGGCTGCATCTCCTGGATAGCTTGAACCTTTTCCGGGTCCAATGGATCCCGGTGGAGGTTACAATGAATCCTAAGAATTTACCACTGGCCACCCCCAGGAAGGACTTGGTGGGATTCATCTTCAATCGATGAGCCCGCATGATGTCGAAGACCACCTTCAGGTCAGCTATGTGATTATCCTTAGTGCGACTTTTTACCGCAATATCATCAACATAACATTCTACCGTTTTGCGTATTTGCTGCTGGAAAATAGAGTTCATGGCCCTCTGATAGGTTGCCCCCGCATTCTTCAGTCCGAAGGGCATGACGGTATAGCAATAAACCCCCAATGGTGTCCTGAAGGAGGTGTGCTTTTCGTCGTCAGGATACATTTTGATTTGATTGTATCCTGAGAATCCGTCCATGAAGGACATTCGTTCGAATCCGCAGGTATTGTCAATCATGACGTCTGTGATTGGCAATGGGAATTCGTCTTTGTGACAAGCCTCGTTTAGATCACGGAAGTCGATGCAGATCCGGGTCTTTCCGTTTTTCTTAGCAACGGGACGATGTTGGCTACCCAATCGGGATGTTGCTCTTCCCTGATGAAGCCAGAATCTATGAGCTTTCTGACCTCCGATTGAATCGCCTCCATTTTTCTGGACGGAACCGTCGCTGTTGTTGTTTAACAGGCTTTACGTCCGGATTGATGTTGAGGCGGTGCATAGCCACCTGAGGATCAAGTCCAGCATGTCTTCGTAATTCCAAGCGAAGACATCTCTGTACTCTTGAACAAGAGATATTAGATCCTTTTTCTCCGACGGTGACAGGCCGTCGCTTATGAAGATGGGCTTAGGGTTGGCCTCATCTCTTAATTAATCTGAACAATCTTGTCTTCTGTGGGTGGTTCGTGCTGTTCAAAGCGGGTGTCCCAAAGAGTGTTTAAATGTTTGATCCAAGGATCCGTATCGGACTGGATCATTTCTTCATCTCCGTCTTCCAGGTGGCTTGTTGAGGCCATGTTCACTGAAAGTTCCCTGAAGATGTTGCCAACACTGACATCTGACTCCCATGATGACGTGCCTGAAGAGTATTTATGGCCAAATGAGCCTCCAGAATCAGAGGCTGATGGAGTCAGAGTTGATACATAGCCCAACCCCCTGCCGTCCGATGATAATAATCGGGGGTTTTTCCTTTCGGCACAAAGGATCGAAGTAGCGTTCTCCTTCCTTTGCCGAAGTTCAACCCGGGCCCGCTTGCTAAATCATACCCCATGCGTTTCATCATTCTGAGTGCTTTTGGTTCATAATGACTGAACTGAGGGGATTCCTCCTCGCGTTTCGATTCTTCGTGGGGCGTTGGTTCAGACGAGATTCGCCCAAAAAAATTAGTTTTTGGCCTTTCCGTCTTGCTGGAACCATAAATATAGATTCTTGCGCATCGCCGACATTTCGACATGTTTCAAAGGACGATTTCATTGGTACATGCAACGATGTCAAAGCATCCATTGCCGACTAGAGATCGTCATCCACGTCGGTACTAGTGTCTGACGTCACTGAATCAGAAGCAAACACAGAAAAATACGCTAATCTAATTCTTCATTAATGTACCAACCGCCAACATCATCGGCGGAGGTATTATCAACATCGGGCTTATTAATACCCGTTAAGGTGGATCTAGCTCCCACACACACTCATCTTCTTCCAGCTCGGTGTCGGCTTCATTTCCAGTCTGGTTCCTCTGATTGCGGGACTTCATCTATTTCCACAGATTCCTGATATAGGAGGGAATCTGTGAAATAATTCTCCACTCCCTTGAACGGATGCCTCTCGGCAATCAACATTCGCACCTTTCCACTCCCGTCAATGTATTTCATGACTTGGTGGAGAGTAGAAGGAACGATAGAATTGCGGTGAATCCACGGTCGTCCCAGCAATAGGTTGTAAGAAGTGTCGGCATCAATGACGTAGCATGTCACTTCCGACTTTAAACTTTCAATCTGGCATTGAGCTTGACCTTCCCCATTGGACGGGTACTATTGGCGTTGAATCCATAAATAGTCGTCTGGGTGGGGCTCAAACGATGGGTAGGAATCCCCAGATGTTGCATGACCCGGCGAGGCATGATGCTCATGCAGACCCGAGATCTACTTGAATGCGGTTCACCTCAGATGATCCAATATACCCTGCGAAGTAAAGGGGTCGATCATGCTTCCCTTTGACTTCATATCATCTGCCGCGAAGGTGATGCAGGGAATATTTTGGGAGGCATGGAGGCAATCCTCTACATCTTCCTCCTTTGGTAGCTGGGTCATGAAGACTTCAGCATTAGCCAGAGCTTCTTGTAGAGCTTCTCTGGTCGGCTTTGATAGTCTAAGAAGCTCATAAAGCGTAATCTGCACCGGGATGTTGGCTAACTGAGCCAGGACATCAAAGCGGTAAGGTGCTGTGGATCCTTCCGCTGCGTCCTTCGAAAGAACTCGAGAAAATCGAAGTTCTTTCTGTTCTTCTCCCCGGGTTGCTTCGCGGAGGGCTTGGCTGGCTCTGCAGCGAGTCTTGGAGGAGTTACCACCACTTCGCCATACTGTTTCAAGTAGGGCTGTCCTAGCGGGTTTCCGCCACCAGCCGACCGGGTTCTGCGGCCAGAACTATTGTCTCCTCTTCTGAGTCGGTTAGCGAAGGAATATCGGTATCCGCTTCTCGAGAAGAGGCACACACCACATTGCAGGATGACGCCTTTGCCTTGCCCTTAGACTTCTTATTAGTTACAGTAGTCCATTGCTGGGCGTCAACAAGGTCAGGGTGGACCCACATGATTTCCCCCTGAGGGGTGGGAACAGTACCAGGCCTTTCTCTTGCTGCTGGTGAGGGTCTGTGTTGACCATTCTCAGCTCTCCTCTTGGGATAGGGACTACTCCAGAGGGTGTTGGGGGTTGTTGTAAGTTCACCTAGAGGGGGGTGAATAGGTGATGGCTAATCTAATGGTCACTTAATGATGAATGATGCAAATAATGCGGAAGCTAAAAACAATTATGACCTAATTAAATCTTTTACTCTAAACACTATGTATAACACAAGAGTGTAGCCGAATTCCCTTTGCAAGGCTCTGGACTAAACCCCTCTTGATTCCCCTTAAATGGGTTGAGGTTCCGCGTTGGCTCTCTTGGTTGAATACAAGTGTTAGCAACAATCCCACGCAAGTATATAACAATTAAGCACAAGGTATATCAAGCATGTAAATGTAAAGACAATATAAGCTATGCAAGATATAAAGGAGATAGAGAGAAAGAGATGGCAATCGCAAACACAAGGGTATGTTTCGAGGTTCGAGCACACTTGCTCTACATCCCCGCCTTCGACACACGAAGGATTTCCACTATGCAAGATCCCAATGGATCTCTCCTCGGTGCCGCAACACCTACAAGCCCTCGGACTTCCTAGTCCCGTACACACGCAAGCTCACTAGCTCGCCGAGGCCGCACGTCAAACCACCGAGTTCACACAAGAACTCTAAACCACCACGAGCACACTTGCCCGTCTCCTCAAAGTACAAAGATGAAATCTTTGGTGATCTACAACACTTTGATCACCAATTACAAACTCTCACAACACAATCCTATGGATAGATAAGGTAATGATAGCTCAAGTGATTGTGAGAAAGTAAGGAAAGAACTATGGTGAAAAACTCAAGAATTCTCTTTTAACACACTTAAATAAAACTCCCTTTAGATTGGAAGTATTAGCTCTCTATTTTGTGGAGAAAAACTCTTCTGAAAGAATGGGAAAAACTGGCTCTAAGAGTGTCTAAAAAATTGCTGGCTTCAAACAATGACAAGAACCCCAATTTATAGGCTGCCAGAAACTAGCCGTTGGGATCTGTCAGTACTGCCGGTCGACCGTTCCGGTCGACCGTCAACGGTCAAAAATCCGACCGTTGGAGCCTCCGGTCGACCGTCCGGGTCGACCGAGCAACTGGAGGAGAGTTGAACTCTCTGTCGGTCGACCCGTGCGGTCGGCCGAGATTTCCAGAGAGCAGAGCTCTCTGGAGCGGTCGACCGGCACGGTCGGCCGTTCACCAGTGCACAAAGGCGTGCACGTCTGTGCACGTCGGTCGACCGGGCCGGTCGACCGACTTCAGGATTAGTCGACTTGTACAGGTTACTAGTCGACTTATCCGAAACCTGAAACAGTTTTCTGAGATTAAAAAGTTTGTCTTTTTGGCTCTAATAAAATCCCATAAAATACATAAAAATCTACAAAAATAGTTTTACCAATATACTTTGAAATACAAACATGCTTGCACAAAATCAAGGCATATTATAAAAGATTGGACTATTTTTGTAACTAGGAAATATTTGACTTATGATAAAAACTGTATTTTCAAAACATGTTTTCTAAACTTTGTTTTTCCAAACATCTTCAAAAACAAAAATAAGATATTATAGTTCATTTTAAGGCATAGTGTGTATGGATATGATCCACTACACAATCAAGATGAAATATCTATGTTTTTGGTATTAAGCATGAAACTTGGTTTTGGTTGAAAGATAAGTATATGAGAAACACCAAAACCAAACTTGTATTTTTCCAAAATGAAAATATTTTCTAACTAGAAAATCTTTTATGAAAACAATTCTATCAAGAGTTTGTGTGCATGGTATACTTGAGCAAACCACCAACTATCTATCCTTTACATTTTTAACTAAAACAAAAACAAAATCTTATACCTAGACACAAGTCTTGATCTTGAAGTCTTCCCTTGAAGTCTTCTTATCTTCTTGACTTGGTCCAAGCTTGATACCGTGCTAGCTCCAATTCTTGACATTTTATCCTTTGTTGAGCTATGCACCTACTAAGATCTTGATAATGAATCTGTCACTAATTAAACACAAGATCATTAGTAAATATAACTTCATGAGTTGATCATCATCAAAACTAGGGTGATAGGCCTTTGGGCCAACAGTTGTCTCCCAAACTGGAGAACTGACGTCACATTAGCCGTCACCTTCTTCTGCTCTGGTCGGAGTTTCAATACCTCCGCGTCAATCAGGGCCTGAAGGATGTCTTTGAAGACATAACAGCTCTTGGTTGGGTGTCCCAACATCCTGTGGTACATGCAGTAGGTGGGATTGTCGGTTTTACCGACTTCCTCGGGGCGCCTAGCTTCAGGAAGCTTCAGTCGATTGCTCTTGTTGAGTAATTTGAAGAGCGAGTCGACATGTTCATCCTTGAAGGAATACTGCTTGTTGGTCCGTGATTGACTTGAAGAGCCACTTCCCTTGACCAGTTGAGGTTTAACAGGGGTCCTGGCCTCTGCTGCCAAGTTATCCTTCCTTTTGGCTTGGAGGGATGTGTCTAGCACACGCCTTGTTGACCTTTCAGGTCTGGGTTTGTTTTCTTCCGCTCTGACGCGGGCGACAATCTCCTCAGCCTGTTCACCTTGTTGGACTAATTGTTTCCAAGTGCGTCTTTCAGCAACTCCTATTTGAGTAAGGAGTGAGGTTTGGAGATTGTGGCGGCATGTTTCCACCAGGGTGACCGGGTCATGCCGCTCGGACATTGGAGTGCCACATTCCGAAATCTTTCCACGAAAGATTTGACGGACTCTCCCTTTCGCTGTTTGATAGCCAAAAGGGTGGGCATCGTGACTTCCGAGTCGTCTTCGAAGAAGCGCGTTAGGAATAGCTTCTCCAAATCACCCCAGTTCTTGATGGAGCCCTCCGGGAGTTTCATAAACCATTCGAAGGCGAGCCCTTTTAGGGTGCCAATGAACAGACGTGCCAAGATGGCATCATTGTCTACTACATTCCCTGTTTGGGATTTAAAGTAGTAGAGGTGTTGGTTGGGTGACCCCTTCCCATCGAATGCTTGGAGGGTTGGAGCTTTGAACTTGGGCGGGTATGGAACCAGGTCCCATTCGGCTGGGTATGGGTGGACCACACCTGCTTCTTGGAGGCCTTTCCGATTGGTAAGGGCTTCCAGGCGCTGCTCCAACTGATTCATTCTTTTAGAATGAACCTTCCCCTGGTCTTGATCGTTCTTTACCTGCGACGAGGATTTAGACGAACTAGAAGTGGGTTGCCCTTTCTTCTCGGAGTGTTCGGAAGATGAGCTTTCTCCCTCTCTTCGTTTGCCCTTAGACTTTCTAGGGGGAGATTTCCTCCTGTCTTCGAGCAATTGTGTGAGCATCTGTTTGAGAGAGTCGATAGATTCCCGCTGAGCAAGAATCATATCGAGTTGTTCCCTCTGGACCTGGGCTTGCTGATCCAGGCGCCGGGCTGTCTCCTCAGGAGTGCCCGTCATGTAGGTGAAAGCCTCTTTCTCTGTAGAAGAGTTTGAGGCCCGCGATTCTGCTACAGCAGAATGAGAGTCATTCATTTTAACGCCCTGAGCTAGGGCATTATAATCAATCGGGGGAATGGCCCCGGTCCGGGTGCGAGTGTGTCGATACACTTCTTCCGGTTCAGAGTCAGACTCGTCAGAGCTGACTGCAGCTGTTTTCCTCTGCTCCTGCTTGTCATATTCGCAGTGAGCTCTGGGTATTCAGTATCAGAGAACATCCTCCGCCTATGAGAGCGTCTTCTTTTGGCTGACGGGGGTATCAGGGTCAGCTGTCTAACTAAAGACTGCTGGTGCACACCTGAACCACAACGGCACTCGGAGAGCATAGAGATGAGCCGTTGGCAGCAATATGATGAAGTGACCTGATTGGCACTTCTTTTCTTCGTCAAGTAATCCCTCAGATCCACGGGAGGGGGATCGAAGAGATTAACCTCGCAACGTCGAAGACGGGAGGCATCCATATGCTGTACAGCCTGGACGCGGGTTTCAGGGACGCGACTTTCGCGCCGCGGCTGTAAGACGCGCGTCTGGCGTCTCAGTTGAGACGAGACGCGATTGTCGCGTTGCCGCTTAGTGCGTCGGGGCAGAAGAGTTTGAGAGAGAGTGGGTTGCTGGGCCCCACGCCTATGGGGGCGTGCCTCTTGCGCTTGACGAGGCGCAGAGGTTTCACCTTGGCGTTTGATAAGTTGGTCTTCAGAGGACCTAACTTGGGGAGTCTCGCGTTTGGCCGCCAAACGCGGATTTCGCGTGCTGGATACGGCGCAGCTAAGACGTCAGTTTGTGCGTTGCGTGCAGCCTCAGTTGGACAATCAGAAGTTTCAACTTGAAGCTGACGCGCACGCCTCCTCTGACGACGCTCAGCATTTCGGTTGCGCCGTGGAGGTGGAGAGAAACCAACGACGACCTGATGCTGGACACCAGAGATTTTGACCACGCGGGTCTCCTGAGAGACGCTGACGCGTGTGTTCCGCGCGGCGCGGTTGGTCGCAACGACAGTTATGCCTGAGACCACGCGGGCCTCCTGAGGGGCGTTGGCGCGTATATCCTGCTTGGCACAGTTGCCAGCAGCGGCGCCCGAGAGAGTCTCAGATCGGGCTTCGGGTCATTCCCCGTCGAGACTCTGCGGCAGACGCGGGTCTTTGGGCTCTTGGAGCCGGAAGAGAGAAACTCTTCGTACTTCGTCTGGTCGAACTCGACAACTAGCGATTCGACCATCTTCCCCTTATAGAGGACGTCACCTTGCGTCACGATTTACTCGTCGGTAACAAATGAATTCCCCAGCGGAGTCGCCATCTCTTGTACGCACGCGGAGAGGGTACGAGCCCGAGAGTAAGATTTCTTGAATCAAATTGAAAAATTACAACGGACTAGTATTCCGGTTACAAGGGAGGGAGGATGTTGAGTCTTGAATCCTCCCTTTGTTTAAGGCTGGGTTCTTCAAGTGGGATGGAGAGTGAATCTTGTTCTCCGTTGACCGGGTGACCGTCTAGACCTTCGGGGATCTTCTCTTCGGCTGGTAGAAGGAGTAGCACAGCTCCGTCTTCCCAAACTCTCAAAGAGAAGGTAGGCAAAGAGCAACTTGTACGCAGCAAGCTTGCTGAAGAGTTGAGCTCTCTCTTACTTCTCTCTCTGTCTGCCTGTGTGTAGTCTGTTGTCTATCTCCTGTTTCTTGTGTCGTCTCCCGTCTGTGTGTGTGTCCCCTCATAGCAGCGGGGCTATTTATAGAGGTTTCAGGGGTGAACGTGCCCCCTAAAAATGCTCCACAATGAGGGGCTAACTTCCCCGCTATGTGGGCGGTGACTGGCCCCATAACCAGGGCGGTTATAACCGAGACGTGGGCCTTGGACCCACGCGCCTTGAGGTTGAGACGCGGGTGTCGAGCCCACGCGCCTTGAGGTTGAGACGCGGGTGTCGAGCCACGCGCCTTGAGGTTGAGACGCGGGTGTCGAGCCCACGCGCCTTGATGTTGAGACGCGGGTGTCGAGCCCACGCGCCTTGATGTTGAGACGCGGATGGCCATCATTAGTCCTGCGTCTAGAACTTGAAACTCTGCTTTTTTTTTTAATGGTTTGTCTTTTAATGATTTTTAGATAGCTACAACAGGGTCATTGGGAAGCTGTGAAATGGATCTTGAGATACATCAAGGGAACAATTGATGTAGGCCTAGTATTTGAGAAGGACAACACCGGAAAGCAAGAGTGCATAGGGTATGTGGATTCAGACTATGCAGGTGATCTTGACAAACGCCGGTCGACGACGGGATATGTCTTCACATTCTCACAGGCACCGGTGAGTTGGCGCTCCACACTTCAGTCTACCGTCGCTTTGTCGACCATAGAGGCTGAGTATATGGCTATGACAGAGGCCATGAAGGAGGCAATCTGGCTTCAGGGGTTGCTTGATGACTTGGGCGTGGAACAGGATCTGCTGAGGATTAACTGTGACAGCATGAGTGCCATCTACTTGGCAAGGAACCAAGTATATCATGCAAGGACGAAGCATATTGACGTCAGGTACCATTTCATTCGGGAGATTCTGGAGGAAGGTGACATCGACTTGTTGAAGATTCACACTTCAAAGAATCCGGCCGATATGCTTACGAAGGTGGTGTCAGGAGTGAAGTTTGCACATTGCAAAGCTTTGCTCCATGTCCTTCAGGTATGAGCTTGCTGAAGCTCATTTTGGTGAACTACGGACGGCTTGATCCCTTGGGCGGGGTACGTAGGCAACCACGTTGGTGCAGCCGCTGTCGAGTCGGTGTTCGGCTCAGATTTGAAAATCTTCACCGAGGTGGAGAATTGTTGGAAAGAGAGGATATTGCCAAGGAATTGACAGGATTGCCAAGGGTTGTCGAAGTGATTGCCAAGGAAGTCGATGACGAAAGGTAAAGGGGACAGCAGCAGGAAATAGTAGCAGCAGCAGAAAAACAGGCAGGTCGGTCGACCGGCCAGGTCGACCGACATGCACAGCATGCACAGGGTCCAGAGGCGGTCGACCGGCCGGTCGACCGCAATTCCCTGACTGTAAGTGCCCAACTCTCTGTTGTTTTCGGGCGACCGACCGGTCGACCGAGGTGGAGGTCGGTCGACCAGCCGGTCGACCGACAGTCGGGTTTGGGCGGAAATCTGCTGTTCCGGAAATCTGGGTATTTAAGGCTGTTGTTAATTTTCTAGGGTAAAAGTGCTTGCGAAAAGAGTTTTGCTAGAGCTCTCTTGCATTCAATGAGGCTATTAGCAATTGTAAACATCTTCCTAGTAATTAATCTCTCTATTGGATTGCCCCGAGGACGTAGGCGTTGAGGCCGAACCTCGTTAAATCGTGTGTTTGAGATTGTGTGTTCTTCTTTGTCATTTGGGTGTTCTTTGTGCTTGGAGATTTGTGAGATTCTCTGTTGGTTGTTGTCATCGGCGCACAACAACCATGTGCTCCCAAGTCTAGTCTAAAAAATCAGTTAATTATTTATCTTCTATATGACAGTTCACTTCATTTAAATGTTTGAATTGTTTTTTATACATACTTCTCCCTATAGTTCTCTAGTATATGGTTTTGAAACGAGTTGACCGTTTAAAGATATCACTCTTTTTATTCACTTTCACTCTTGGAATTTCTTCAAACATGAACATCACAACAAAAGTACGATATTTGAGAATTCAAGTTTTGAAGATTTGATATGAGACTACAATGTTGAATTTCAAGTGAGACGTGAAATTATGAAAAGAATAAGTTTAAGCTTAAGAGGGGACACTAGGGCTTAAGTAGCTAGATACGTGATGGAGCGTAAACTGTACCAAACCGTAGTTATAAATTTTTTTTCTTGTCCTCCTTTCATATTACTTAAAGCAAAGGTTTTATGTTAGAATCAACTCGCACTCGGGCTTAGTAGCGCAAACTATCACTATAACAAAAATCTACATTAGCAACTGTCTGACAATTACCAAAAAAAATACTACAATAGCCCTAATATGGCAATAATTATTCGCTCGTTTGGAAGAGTATAAGTAATTTTTTTCCTTAATAAACTCAACCTCTGACGGGATTCACTGGTGACCTCTAAGAGAAAATTCAAGGCCTGGCTTGGGCCACGTCGGCAAGAGAAATAATTGAACCGTAATCAGAGCCATGTCCGCAGCACATATGGAATTTGTACGCGGGACCACATGCGAGGGACAAATGTATCGAATTTCATTAACGGCCGAATTTCAAGGGTGAACCTGCTCCAACGCGCGTATCGAATTTCATTAACGGCCGAATTTCAAGGGGCAGTGGGTGGGGCTCACAATTTTGTGGGTCCCACCATTCACTACTTCCCCCTGAAATACGGCCATCCATCACGATGGACGACCCCTGCGTGATGGAGCGGGTTCGCTTCTTCGCGCGAAGGAGCGAACCCGGGCCCCATAGAAATTATACAACAAATTCGCTCTTTCTTTATTGCAACTCTAAATTAAGATTACCTCGGAATTTCTGATGTAGTGCACAATTTTTTTAATAATATAATGATGTGCTTATCTTCCCTTTTATATTATATCTATATGTTCTTTCACTGAAAATGTAACGATTTCCTTTGAGGAGAAGAAATAGACAAAAGTATTTCAAGAAAATACAAATACTCCCGCTTATTTCATGCACACACATACAAAAGACAGTTACGTACAAAACAACAAACTAAGAACCTGCGGGAAGAACCATATCACACGTGAGAACTACATCATCTCTCACTTGCATGGCGTTAGCGGCGCCCCACACAGACACATGTGATGCACGTACGACCCCTTCCCGAACCGAGCGGTAACGCTACCGGCCGGTATCTCCCCACACAGCTGTTGTAGCTCGCGCTAAACCTCTCCAGCCCTCTCACCTCATTGATCTGCGCCGGAATCCTCCAGTGATCAGATTATGGCTCAAATCCAACACCTTCAGATTCAGAGGGAAGCTCACGTTGGTCAGGTCAAAATTGAACCGGTTCCTCGATATGTCGATCTTCGTGGCTCTCTTCGATGCGCCGAACAAGATTGATGCATCACCCATTACCTGTTTCGAGAAATGTCGACCACGCCCCAGTTGGGCTGGCCGAGCGAGGGCCAGATGAGGCCTGTCAGAGCGTTGTGTGAGAGATGAAGATCGGGTGGCGATGACTTTGGGAAGTTTCCGAAAGTGTTCGGGATGTCGCCGTAGAGGAGGTTGTGTTCGAGGTGGAGGGCGGTGAGGTTAGAGAGGGTGGAGAGGGTGCCAGGGATGGGACTGGAGAAACTGTTGTAGGCGAGGTTGAGGTAAGTGAGGGAAGTGAGTTGCGAGAGAAAGAGAGGGATTCGACCTGAAAGCGAGTTACGGCTGAGGTCGAGTAGGGTTAGGTTGGAAAGATTGGCAATGGAGTCGGGAACTGGGCCGACAAGGTTGGGAAGCCTATGAAGGTTAGGGTTGTGAGGGAAGTGAGGAGGCCGATAGCGGAAGGGATTGAACCGGTGAGGTTATCGTCTTGGAAGATGGAGAGGCTGGTTACGTGGCCGTCGGCGTCGCAGCCAACACCGTGCCAGCTGCAACAGGCGGTGTTGGGAGTCCATGAGGCGAAGCGGCTGGTGTTGTTGAAGGAGGACTTGATGAAGAGTAGGGCGTTCCTGTCGGCATCGTTGCAGACGGCGGCCGAGGATGCCGGAATTATGGAGGAGGATGCTAGCAGGAGGAAGAGGAAGGAGAGCAGGGAAGATGGTCTGAGAGGAGACATTGTTAAATTTTGCTTCTTTGAGTCGTTTCGAAGGGAGAAGGAGGAGAAGGAGGAGCGTTTATACGTGCAAGAAGTTGAACAGAACACGTGTTTAGGGGTCGGGATGCATGAAATGATTGTTATCCAAACCAGAGAAAGGTGACGGGCGAGTGAGGGAGGACAAGTGAAGAAGACGAGAAAAATGAGGTGAGACTTTACATGGCATCGTGAATGTATTAGGCGTTTCTATACAAACAAGAGTTCTGATGGAAACCCAGGCCATCTGTTTGTTTGTAAGGAAGATGTCAATGATGTGTCCAGTGACGGGCCGTGATATTAATGGAGGGGGGCCACAAAAATATATTTGAAAAGGAAAAAGTTTTAACAAAAAGAAAAAAGAGAGAGAAAATTAAAGCATGCGAACTGTTTACAAGTAATATAAAAGGCAGCATAAATGTTGATTCTCCAACTGCAGAGGTTAAATTTTGACTTACATCAGGTAATGGTATATGTATCCAAACTACCGAGGAGCTCTCTCAAGACATCTGTAACTTTCAGATGTCGATCTCAAATCATCAGAGCGCACACACCCGTTATACTGGTAGTTTCCCTGAGTCAGTCCACCATTACACACTAACAGTTATCCTATGCTAGTCCACTCTGCTCTACAAGCAGTTTTCCTGTGCTAGTTCACCAAAACATGTTGGCCCAGAGGCCCTTCACCTTAGTTTTGATGATGACTAACTTATGAAGATTAGTTTACTAATGATCTTGTGTTTAATAAGTTAGTGCCGAACGTGATAGCATTTAGTGCCGTACGTTAGCTTCGCTCCAGCCCCGCTTACCTTCGCTTGAATGTTCGCTTGCTCGCTTACTCAATTAATTCTTCTATTAGTGCTTGTGAGGATTTTGAAATCTTACTTATACTGTCTTCCTGTATCGCTTGACATACTTTCACTTGACGTGCTATCATTCACCATGTTATCTCTTGTTACCTGACATATTACTATTTGTCACCTGCCCTGTGGCGCCCCGATCCTGCGGGTACGAAGACGTCACTGCGACGTATATACGTAGGTCGGAAATACTCTCACGTATATACGCTAAGCATTAGTACAGGCAAGAATCATAGGCGAAAGCACAGTGGTAATATACATTCCGATACAAAATAGTATAAGTACATGGTCATCACAGAGAGTGATACAATATTACAGGAATATTACATCACCAGAAGATATAAAAGTACAATACATGAAGGGGTATACATAGTAAAAGCTGAGATATGCTCACAAGCAGCAACAGGGACCTCGAGAGCCAAACAGGAGAAAAGCTGGGAGGAAGAACTACGGCGATGCCCGAGCTTCTGCTGCACTCTGATCACCACGGGAGGATCCGCTACGCACTCTGAACAGTTACAAAAAGATCACCATGGTCCAGACTCCAGGATATGGACATGAGAATTCAGGGTTGTCAGATGCAACCCGCGAGTACATATAGTAAAGCCAAATGGCGTGCATAACAGGTACATGTGTACAAGAAAGGTGTACCGTGAATATAAGCATATATGAACATGAAATGAAACAGTAAGTAAGGTAAATACAAGAAAATCAGTTATATAAGCCCACATTATCGATCCGTGAGATTTGTACGTCGAAGGAATAATACAAACAAGGAAACCCTCATATATATACCCTATACCTCACGTCACTGTAGTCTGAGTATATATAATCTGACTTTACCTTCACAATAACATAATAATGAAACAGTATGGAAACAATCAAATAATCCAACAAGATAGCACAAGTATAAGTGGTGAGCATCAGGAGTATAGCTAGTCAGTTATCAGGAGCATGTTATTATTAATTATTAAGACTCATCTGATTTGTATACGTCGGTATGTGTCTCATCCCACATATCTCAGCATACAGGTCAGAGAGTAAGTTATTGGAAACTGATGGAGATCGACGAACCATGCTTAAAATGGGTCCCGTACATGCCCGGGACAACGGTCAAGGAGTATCCTGAAAATCACCTAGAGGGGGGATGAATAGGTGATAATGCTAATCAATGCCCAAATAAAAATTATGATGCAACAATCTCCCAAAACAAGACTAGAAGCCGGATTCCCCGTGAAGGGCTCTGAACTCCTTCCTCGTGATTCCTCTGGATATGAGTTGGAGGTGCACAATGCAATCTTGTTGTATGAGACTTTGATTGACAAGATGAATGAAAATAAGTGAATATGGCAATGAAATAGAAAGCAAGTAATAAGAGCAATGAAAGTAAAGTAAGAGCAAGAGCAAGTAAACCAAACGCAAACACCGAGAATTTTTCCGAGGTTCGAGCACCCAGCTCTACGTCCCCGCCTTCCCCAAAAGGATTTCTAACCACTATAACTTCACAAAGATGTTACAAATACACCGGAGTACCCAACTCTACAATCTCAAGTACAAGTTCTCTCTTGGTGATCAAAAGACCACAAACTCTCTTTGAAAATGTCTCTTCCCTTACAAAAATCCTTGTAGAATGATGAGAGAATTGAAGCTCTTGTGTGTAAGAAAAGGAAATCAGAGAGTTTTGAAAAACACTTCAGAAAATGAGAGAAATATTCAGCACAAAAACCAGAAACAAAGCTCTTTTGAATGCCTTAAACTTTTGAAACTTTTACAAATTTTTCTAGTGATCAACCTCTCCCTAAGCACCCCTATTTATAGTAGAGGGCTAGGGTTTAAGATAAAACTCACTTAAGGCTAATTAGGAAGTATTAGGATCAGCAAATACCATTTAAACCCCTATTAGAAAGAAAAAGACAAAAATAAAACAACTCAGAAAATAGCCGTTACTGTTCAAACGACTCTTTCGGTCGACCGGTCGGTCGACCGGAGTTCAAATAATACGACCGTTGCGGGCTTCCGGTCGACCGGTCGGTCGACCGGGCAGAAACAGAGAGCAAGGCCATCTCAGTCGGCCAACCGCCCGGTCGACAGAAGGACTTCGGTCGGCCGCCGGTCGGTCGAAGAAGCGTGCACACGGATACGCACCAAAAACTGCCAGAACCTCGGTCGACTGGGACGGTCGACTGTTCTGCCCTGACAGAGTGCGGTCGACCGGTCGGTCGACCGACTCATGCCAAAAGCAAAATTGAAACAGAATTTTGAAGGGGATTTGAAATCAAACAAAGTAGTTTTGAATAGGGATATATATAAAACATAGAAATGAGTTTGTAGGCAAAAGATTGTATACAAAAATATTTTGTACATATTATAGGGAATATTTTTGGAAATAAGATGTGCGCAAAAAAACGTGTGTGATAGAGCTTCAAACCTATTCACTATTCTTGAACAAAACTATAAAATTAGAAACAAATCTAATGAAATAACTAGAGCAATCTTGAAGTCTTGAGCCATGCAATGCCTTGCTAGGGCCTTCTCTTCTATGTTCCTTCCTTGACGTGCAAAAAGCCTTCTTTACTTCATGAACCTAGAAGTTCTTGCAATAGCTAAGTAGTAGTCTCCAAATATGATACTAACCTGAAACTTATCTTAAACAAACTAAGTAGTACCAAATAGCTCTTATTTGTTTTGTTATCATCAAAACTCTAAACAAATGGAGAGTGTAACCTTTGGGCCAACAATCTCCCCCTTTTTGATGATGACAAAACAAATAGGCTATATAAAAAATAAAAGAGAGGGTGTAAGCTCCCCCTCAAATCATGCCATGTTAAATAAAGAAAAACCATGAGACTAAAAATCATAAACACCATGAGATATAAAACACTTAAACTCAATACAAGAATTCATGAAACACATCAAAAACTAAAAACATATATAAACTCATATGGAACCAAAACCATAAGAACTCATATTTTCATACATAAACTCGTTCTCCCCCTTTTTGTCATACATCAAAAAGGGTTAAGAAAACATTTTTATTCAATAACACAAACATTAAGTTCACCACAAATAAAAGAAATTCTAGCAAAATCAAGTGGTTTAGTGAAAATATCGGCAAGTTGTAAATCCTTAGAAACATAATCAACATCTATATCTCCTTTCTCAAAATGATCTCTAAGAAAGTGATATCTAATCTCAATGTGTTTGGTCTTACTATGTTGATTTGCATTCTTAGTCATATGTATAGTACTAGTATTATCACAAAATATTTTATATGGTTATAATGCAAATCATAATCAAGGAGAGTATGTTTCATCCAAAGGACTTGTGCGCAACAAGCCCCGTGGCAACATACTCCGCCTCGGCGGTTGAGAGAGCTACGGAATTTTGTTTCCTAAAGGACCATGAAACAAGACAATTACCAAGAAATTGACATGTCCCACTAGTACTATTTCTATCTACTCTACAACCCGCATAGTCGACATCCGAATAACTCGTCATTGAGAAATCTCCGGTTTTCGGATACCAAAGACCCATTCCAATTGTGCCCTTAATATAACGAACAATGCGTTTTACCACAATAAGATGGGACTCTTTGGGACACGATTGAAATCTAGCACAAAGACACACACTAAACATTATGTCCGGCTTACTTGCCGTCAAATATAAAAGACTACCTATCATGCTTCTATACAATTTAATATCAACATTTTTACCTTGGTCATTCTTATCAAGCTTGATTGTAGTTACCATGGGAGTGTTGCAAACTTTAGAGCCTTCAAGTCTAAACTTCTTTACGAGTTCCTTTGCGTACTTGGCTTGACATATGAAATTCTCATCTTGCAATTGCTTGATTTGGAGTCCAAGAAGAAATTCAATTCACCCATGGAGACATTTCAAACTCACATTGCATAACCTTTTCAAACTCCTTGCATAAAACCTCATTAGAAGATCCAAAAATTATATCATCAACATAAATTTGCACAATTAAAATGTCATTATCAACATGCTTAGTAAAAAGAGTTGTGTCTACTTTGCTTTTAACAAAATCATTTGAAATGAGAAAACTAGAAAACCTTTCATACCAAGCTCTTGGAGCTTGTTTCAATCCATACAAAGATTTATCAAGTTTAAAAACGAAATTAGGATGAACATGATCAACAAAACCGGGAGGTTGTTCAACATAAACTCTTCTTTATTTAAAACCATTCAAAAATGTACTTTTCACATCCATTTGAAAAAGTTTAAAATTTTTAAAAGATGCAAAAGCTAGTGTCATCCGTATGGCTTCAAGCCGTGCTACGGGTGCAAAGGTCTCCTCAAAGTCAATTCTCTCAACTTGAGTGTAACCTTGGGCCACTAACCTAGCTTTATTCCTAATGACATTACCGGACTCATCCATCTTGTTTCTAAAGATCCACTTAGTACCAATTATTGGTCTATCGTGGGGCCTAGAAACAAGGTGCCAAACTTGGTTGCGCTCAAATTGATTGAGTTCCTCTTGCATGGCTAGCAACCAATATGAGTCCGCCTCGACTTCGAGGATGCTTTTGGGTTCAAAATGAGAAAATGAAAGCAAAGTTACCACATAAGTCATGGAGCTTGGAGCGAGTTGTTACCCCTTTAGAGACATCACCTAAGATGAGTTCCTTGGGGTGGTTTGTAGCGTATCTCCAATCTTTAGGAAGCGGTTGAGAGCTTTCCTCTTTATCCTCTTGAACATCACCAATTGGTTCTTGCTTTTCTTCTTGAGCGGGTGAGTCCTTCAAGGATAGTCTCTCCATGTCTTCACCTAATGGGTCAATCTCTATAACATTCTCAATAACCACATTAGATTCTTCAAATTTAACATGCATGAATTCTTCAATGGTAAGTGAAGATCTATTGAATACTCTATAAGCTTTGCTAGTAGTAGAATATCCAACAAAGATTGTTTCATAAGCCTTAGCATCAAATTTACCTAAGTTATCTTTAGTATTCAAAACAAAACACTTGCATCCAAAAACTTTAAAATATGTAACATTTGGTTTTCTAGAATGATACATTTCAAAAGATGTTTGGACGAATTCTTACACAAATAATACGATTTGAAATATAGCATGCGGTGTTTACGGCCTCGGCCCATAAATATTGAGGGAGGTCATATTCACTTATCATGGTCCTAGCCATCTGTTGAAGTGTTCTATTTTTCCTTTCTACAACTCTATTTTGTTGTGGAGTTCTAGGACATGACATTTCATGCTTGATTCCTTTTCATCACAATAAGTCATGAAGAGTTGGTTAACAAACTCACCACCTCTATCACTCCTTATTTTCAAAATCGAAAAACCTTTTTCTTTTTCAACTCTTTTTCGAAAAACTTTAAAATGAGAAAAAGTTTGATCTTTGTGTTCCAAAAGAAAACCCAAGTGAAACGGAAAAAATCATCAACTAAAACAAATGCAAATCTACTACCATTTAAGCTCTTAGTTTTAGTTGGTCCAAAAAGATCCATATGAATTAATTCTAATGGCCTAGTTGACATGATATCCTTGATTGGTTTGAAGGAAGACTTGGTTTGTTTCCCAAGTTGGCACGCACCACAAATGCGGTCTTTCTCAAACTTCAAGCAAGGTATACCCTTCACCAATTCCTTAGAATTAATCCTAGAAAGATGGTCAAAAGATGCATGTCCTAATCTTCTATACCAAAGCCAAGAATTTCATCAAAAGCATTCAAACATTTAGTAGAACAATCTAAATTAAGCATGTCAATGATATAAATATTATTGTCACGAAAACCGGTGAGAATACAATCATTGATTTTAACATCAAAAATCTTGCAAGAAGAATCATCAAAAACAACTTTAAGTCCACGGTCACAAAGTTGATAATACTAAGCAAGTTATGCTTCAAACCATCAACAAGAACAACATTTTCTATAATAGGAGATGCATCAATTTGAATGTTACCTATACCGATGATAGTGCCCTTGGAGTCATCCCCGAAGGTGACGGTGCCACCTTCCATGTACCTGATAGGGTTGTAAAGTTATTGATGTCCCATGTCATGTGTCTTGAACAACCACTATCAATGTACCACCGCTCCTTACATCTTGGAGCCTTGTGTGTACCTACATCAAATAATTTAGGACTTGATTTTGGTACCCACATTTTCTTGGGTCCTAAGGAGTTAGTGCCATGAACCCAAACAAGATTATTTGATCTATTTACTTGGTCATAACAAAACTTAGCCAAATGTCCATTCTTACCACAATAAGTACATCTATACACTCTACCATATTTAAAAGCATAGTGAGTGTGAGACTTGTGAGCATGTGTGGATTAGCATAAGTGTTGTGTGAAGTGTGAGCATAAGGAATCTGACATGAGAATCTTTAGCATGAGAAGTGTGCTTTTTGGAGAACATTTCTTCAAGTTTCTTAGTGTTAAAAGCACAATCCTTCAAAACATTTTCAAAATTAACAATTCTAGTTTTTAAAGAAGAAATTCTTTTTCATCATTTTAGGAAATTTTGCTTTACAAGCAACTTTGTAAGCACTAAATTCATTTTGAGTAGAAATGAGATTGAAAGAAATTTCATCTTTTTCTCTAGAAACAATAGCAAGTTGATTTTTAAGAAAAGCAACTTCCTTTTCCAATTTAGAACATTCAATCTTTTTATTATCATAAGTTTTCGAGAGTTCAACAAAAGCATGTACAAGAACTTCTTTACTTAATTCATCTTCTTCATCAAGAGGTTGTGGGGTTACCTTTGGTGTGTTTGCCATGAAACACATGTTCGCCGTGTCCACCTCGTCTTCGGATTCGCTTTCCGAATCCCATGTGGCTTTGTAGGCTTTCTTTTTGACCGGCTTCTTTGGCTTGAAGGAGGAAGTCATTTTCTTCTTGAAATCCGGGCAATCCGCCATGATGTGTCCGGGCTTTCGGCAATTGTAGCAAATGATTCTTCTCTCCTCTTTTCCTTCAAACTTCCTTCTAAAGTTGAGTTTGTTCTTACGGTACATTCTCTTCACATTTCGCACAAGAAGGGAGAGCTCCTCATCTTCTTCTTCGTCATCAAGAGTGGAGGAGGACTTGAAGGCTATGGATTTCTTCTTTAGAGGAGCGGCTTCTTCTCTTGCCTTCTTTTCCATCTCATGAGTCTTCAAGTTTCAATGAGACTAATGAGGTCCATTTCGTCCTTGTCATTCAACTCTTTCAAGGTGGTGGCCTTTATCTCTCATGAAGAAGGAAGAGCTCGAATCACTTTTCGCATCTTTTAATCATTGAAAATATCATCACCTAAAGAGGAAAGAGCATTGGTGATTTTAGTAAACCTTGTAATCATGCAATCAATAGATTTATCATCAATCATTTTAAAAGATTCATATTGGACCTCAAAAGATCTATCTTAGCTCTCTTTACTTGTGATGTCCCCTCGTGTGTGACCAACAAATGTTGCCAAATCTCATAGGCGGATTGGCAATGTATTACCCGTGTAAGGTCATCCTCATTCAAGGCGGTTAGGAGGGAGTTTTGGGCCTTTGAGTTAGCCTCATATTCTCTAAAGGTAAATTCGGTCCAAGTGCTTTCATCACTATCGGTACAACATAGGTTTGGTTAAGGATTTAGCAACTAGGCTACCTACAGATTGTAAGAAAATAGTCATCCTAACCTTCCTAATAGGAAAATTAAGTCCATCAAATTTAGGAGGGGTTTTGATGTTATCGGCCATGTTTACTAGTGAATGAATGGATGATTGCAAATGTTGATTAGCAAATTTTAAGGATCTCTCTAAGGATGTTAAGCCAAACCTAGAGTCCAAGCTCTGATACCAATTGAAAATCACCTAGAGGGGGGGTGAATAGGTGATAATGCTAATCAATGCCCAAATAAAAATTATGAAGCAACAATCTCCCAAAACAAGACTAGAAGCCGGATTCCCCATGAAGGGCTCTGAACTCCTTCCTCGTGATTTCTCTGGATATGAGTTGGAGGTGCACAATGCAATCTTGTTGTATGAGACTTTGATTGACAAGATGAATGAAAACAAGTGAATATTGCAATGAAAATAGAAAGCAAGTAATAAGAGCAATGAAAGTAAAGCAAGAAGCAAGAGCAAGTAAACCAAACGCAAACACCGAGAATTTTTCCGAAGTTCGAGCACCCAGCTCTACGTCCCCGCCTTCCCCAGAAGGATTTCTAACCACTATAACTTCACAAAGATGTTACAAATACACCGGAGTACCCAACTCCACAATCTCAAGTACAAGTTCTCTCTTGGTGATCAAAAGACCACAAACTCTCTTTTGAAAATGTCTCTTCCCTTACAAAAATCCTTGTAGAATGATGAGAGGATTGAAGCTCTTGTGTGTAAGTGAAAGAAAAGGAAATCAGAGAGTTTTGAAAAACACTTCAAAAAATGAGAGAAATATTCAGCACAAAAACCAAGAAACAAAGCTCTTTTGAATGCCTTAAACTTTTGAAACTTTTGCAAATTTTTCTAGTGATCAACCTCTCCCTAAACACCCCTATTTATAGTAGAGGGCTAGGGTTTAAAGATAAAACTCACTTAAGGCTAATTAGGAAGTATTAGGATCAGCAAATACCATTTAAACCCTATTAGAAAGAAAAAGACAAAATAAAAACAACTCAGAAAAATAGCCGTTACTGTTCAAACGACTCTTTCGGTCGACCGGTCGGTCGACCGGAGTTCAAATAATACGACCTTTGCGGGCTTCCGGTCGACTGGTCGGTCGACTGGGCAGAAACAGCGAGCAAGGCCATCTCAGTCGGCCAGCCGCCCGGTCGACAGAAGGACTTCGTCGGCCGCCCGGTCGGCCGAAGAAGCGTGCACACAGATACGCACCAAAAAACTGCCAGAACCTCGGTCGACTGGGACGGTCGACTGTTCTGCCCTGACAGAGTGCGGTCGACCGGTCGGTCGACCGGCTCATGCCAAAAAGCAAAATTGAAACAGAATTTTGAAGGGGATTTGAAATCAAACAAAGTAGTTTGAATAGAGATATATATAAAACATAGAAATGAGTTTGTAGGCAAAAGATTGTATACAAAAATATTTGTACATATTATAGGGAATATTTTTGGAAATAAGATGTGCGCAAAAAAACGTGTGTGATAGAGCTTCAAACCTATTCACTATTCTTTAACAAAACTATAAAAGTAGAAACAAATCTAATGAAATAACTAGAGCAATCTTGAAGTCTTGAGCCATGCAATGCCTTGCTAGAGCCTTCTCTTCTATGTTCCTTCCTTGACGTGCAAAAAGCCTTCTTTGCTCCATGAACCTAGAAGTTCTTGCAATAGCTAAGCAATGGTCTCTAAATATGGTACTAACCTGAAACTTATCTTAAACAAACTAATTAGTACCAAATAGCTCTTATTTGTTTTGTTATCATCAAACTCTAAACAAATGGAGAGTGTAACCTTTTGGGCCAACATATCCGGTGCTGAGCCGGAACGTACCGCTAGGTACCGGAACTTATTGTACGCCCGAACAGGAATATGATGTCACCACGCTCCCACAGGAATAGGCCCAGGGGCTTATGGTACAACCGGCAGGTAAGGGAGGAGGGGTGCCAGTACACCCCACGAAGCGCCTGGTGGCCTCTAGGTCGAATCCAGGTATATGGCCGCGCGACACTATAAGACCATCATAAACATGGAGATTATGTCTGTACTCATCAGTTTCCCCCATCCCGGTGTAAGCTGTCTAAATTAGAATTTGTCCAGTGATAATGTCCACAAGGTGTTTATAGTAATCCTATATTCATGATTATCCTATTACGGGGATCAACAGGAGTATAGTATCAGGAGTCACCCTTTTTCAGGGGTTCAGAATACAGGAGTTCAGGAGTACCAAATGTCTGGTAACAGTATAATAATCAAGTCCCCGTAAAAGTGATAATCATGAATATGCAAAGAAGTACGGTGTCTGGTGTAATAGTATCCAGCCAGGTGTCATAATATCAGGTCAAGTGTATTGGTAGCAGGTGGCAGTATGTCAAGTGTCAAGTGAAGCATGGCAAGTACCGGTGTCAGATATTAAGTGATAAGTATACCGGTGTCGGATATCAAGTATCGTGGATCAAGTATCAAAATATAACATATCCAGTGTCGGTGTAAATACCGTGTGCCGGTATCATAAATCATATAGCAAGTATAACATGGCAAGTACCATTGTTAGGTATCATGGGTCAAATATAGCATGGCAAGTACCGGTATCAGATATCAAGTAATAAGCATAGCATGATAAGTACCGGTATCAGATATCAATAATAAGTATAGCATGGCAAGTACCGATATATACATGTCAGGGTCAGGTAACTAATATATCGGTGAGAGTCGCAACATCAAATACTAGGTATCAACCGGTCACGTAACATGGTACAGGAGAACAGCATAATCATTTCAACACTTCACTACCATATTTATAATAATAAAATTATCTTTTAATTAGTTATGCGAAGCCGAGTAAAGCGGGAGCAGATCTAGGCATACCCAGTATAATACTGGTTCGACAAGGTATAATAAAGGCCGACAGCTATTTATAAAACATGATAATTATCTATATAATATATACTAACTTGCATAAAGAGACATCATATATTAAAAGCCAGATAATAATTATTAGACATGAAACGAGGGTAACAAAGCAAGAATGTACTCGCCTAATACCGGGACGAAATATCGGGTAAAAATCCAGGAAATCGGCGATCCGTACGAGCAATCCACTAGCCCTATTGTATATTAATATATATATATATATATATATATTATATATATATATATATATATATATATTGGAGAGGGAATGGGAGAGGAGAGAGAAAGAGAGAGAAAATAGGATATTTTTTGAAAAGGATTATGAATTAAATGGGGAGGGGTAGGGTTGTAAATATAGGGGAGTAATTGAGGGAGAAGTGGAGGGTGTTTTAGGGAGTGAGGAAATGAGTGTTTATTTAGGGAAAATAAAGAGAAAAGAAATGAAAAGAAAGAAAGAAAGAAGGAAGGAATTAAAGAAGGAAAGAAGGAAGAAAAGAAATGGAGGGAGGGGAGGGGTGGCCGGCCGCCACCGGTGCCGGCGGCTAGGCGGGGCCGCCGGGGGAGGGGAGGCGACGCACGCGGCCAAGGGGTGGGTAGGGAGGTGGTGTGGAGTTGTTGTTGTGGTGTTGTTTGATGAAGTGGGTGGTGGTTGGTGGTGGTGGTGGTTATGATGGTTGTGGTGATGGTTGGAGGTGGTGGGGATTAGAGGAGGAGGAGGTGATGATGGGGTGGTTGGAGTGGTGGATTTGATGGAGGTGGTGGTGAATTTTGGAGGAGGAAGGGTGGTGGTGGTGATGGGTTATGGTGAAATTGGAGTGGTGGGGGTTTGTTGGAGGTTGAAGGAGGTGGTAGAGTGGAGAGGGAGTGTGGGGAGGTGGTTGGCCAGGCTAGGGAGGTGGTGGTGCAAAGGTGGTGATGGTGGAGGCGGCGGTGATGAGGTGTGCGTTGGTTGAAGGAGTGAGTTTGATTTTGAAGGAGATGAAGTTGTAATTGATTTTGGATTTTCTTGAAATGAAAAGGAAAAGAAAATGGAGAGTTTAATAGAGAAGGAGAAGGGATTGAAATGATGAATTTGGGAGGAAGAGAGACTGTAGGTGGCTTGCAGGCGGCAGTGGCAGGGAGCAGGCGGCTGGGTGCAGGGATGGGGAAAGTCAAATGGGGAAGAAATAAAAGAAAGAAAAAAGGAAGAAAATTAAAGAAAGGAGAATAAGAATAAAGAAAATAAAATATTTTAAAATTTTTTTTTATTAACTAATTTATTTATTATAATTTCTGAAAGTACAAGTAGGGGATTAGAAAAGAAAAAAACAAGAAAAGAAATTGTCGGTAAATAATAGTATTATTTTAATAGGGCGAAAATTCGACTGTTTCAGAAACGTTTTGAAAATTTTCAAAAATATAAAATATTATTTTAAGATACTCGGTGAAATCAGATTTGAGAAATTTAATGTAGTTTTCAAATTAAAAATTTTACAATTTTCCGGCGATACCGGCCGACACCAGAATCGGTGAAATTTTGATAAATTTAAAAAAATCTCAAAAATGTATTTAGATAGAAAATGAAATTTTAAGAAGTAATATGAAAGTCATTTTTAAAAATTCAATCACATTTGAAAACTAAAAATTCGGGAATCAGTGAGTGATGCCAACCAACACCGGTTTTGGAGATTTGTAAAATAATTCTAAAAAATTTAAAAAATCATAATAAATCTAAAATATTATAAAACAGTGTCTAAAACTGAAATCGATCAAATCAGACTACCGTAAAGGTCAAATCGAGCGGTATGCCGGTATCAGGTTCCTGGTCTGGGTCAGAGCTAGCCGTAAGACCAAGAATCCAGATCCGATACCAAAACATGAGAAATCACAACTTAAAACAAATACTAGAAAAATTGTAATAATACGGTCGAAAAAGTCGGGACACGTATCTGAGTACGTATCCCTGGACGGGGTGCTACATGGCCCTTGTTATGATATCATTTATCACCTGCCACCTGTATATTAACACCTGAGCTGTGATTATTACATTTACGAGAATCATGTACTGTTATCTTGTATTATATACAGTGACTTGTATTCCTGTTATGCATGTACTCCTGAATTCTTGAACTTGTCCTGCTCCTGTCATTCCCGTAAATTGATAATCACATAAAATATTATAATAAGACAACTTGCTCCAGGTTTGGAGGAAACTGATGGGTCCTGATTAGTTTCATACTTATGGTGGCCATATCGATTCACGCGTGGCCACTTACTTGTGAGATCTCCTGGCGGCCACCAGGGATTCTATGGGGTGTACTGGCACCCCTACTCTTATTTATTACTCCCGGGTATGCACACGCCCTAAGCCTATTTCTATGAGATCTGCGATACTCTATTCCTCTTCAGTCGTACAATAATTTCCGGTACCTAGCGGTACATTCCGGCTCAACACCGGATACTACTGAACCGTTATCCCAGGCATGTAGGTGACCTATTCTAAACATGGTCGTCGAACTCCATTAGTTTCCAAATAACTTGCTCTATAAGTTGTAAGTGGAGGCATGTGAATGAGATGTATACTAAATCTACAACGTAGACGATCCCAATTTTAATAAGATGCTAATATACAATTTGTTGTGTTGTTTTGCAACTCGGGTTGTATGCGCTCGGATTACGGTGACATGAGATAAGGTATATAGATGAGGTTTTCTTATTTGGATTATTCCTTCGACATACTAGTCTCATGGAGTCGTGACCTAAGCTTGTACGATTGGTTTTACTTGCATTCGGTTTATTGGGTATATCAGTTTCATCGGTTTTATATTAGTTTAGGATAGTTAGTGTTGTGTTTACTTCCCGTCTCCTTTCCTGCTATTGTATGCATGTGCTCAAGACACGATTTTCAATACATTTTTATGACTCAAAATTATTGATACACGTCTGCTTATTCATGCACGCCATTGGCATTCGCATTAGCACTCGTTGGGGAGTTCTGACTCCCCTGGATCCTCATGTCTAAGTTTCGGAGCTTAGAACTTGTGGATTCATCCTGTTGATCAGAGTGGCGCAGCGGAAGCATAGTGGATCAACGGAAGAGCAGTTCGAGACGCTATCCTTCCAGGCCCCTGCTCGGCTCTAGAGTTTTTCTGTTATGACTTTGAGCCTGTTCATTATTGGATATCTCTTTGTAATCTCGCATATGCGCCTATCAGGTGATGAAATACTCTTGTAATATTGTGTTATGTCATGTGATAACTTTGTAATTGTACTCAAATATTGGAATGTATAAAGCACCACGTACTTCCGTTCTCTGATTCTTTCCTATATTGATGCTTAGCGTATATACGTGAGGTATTTCCGACCTGCGTATATACGTTACAGTAACGTCTCTGTACCGGCGGGATCGGGACGTTATAGTTTTTATGAAAGATTTTTCACTAAGACGGCGTAGAAGGAAATAGAAGAACAATTATCCAATTGCAACAAAAGGATCGAACAGTGAATGATTATGCTGCGAAGTTCCTAAGACTTAGTCGATTTGCGCCATACATGGTGGCTTACGAGGAGAACCGAGCAAGTAAATTTCAACAAGACCTGAAAATAAAGATCCAGATGATTTTTATACCCCAACAGCTCAAGACATATTCTCAGGTTCTCACCCTCGCTTGAGAAGTAGAACGGGGACTGGAGAAGAAGAATCAGGATAAATTACAGAAGAAGTTGGCGAAGAGACCCTCTCAGTTAATAGATGGAGAGACTCAATCAGGCTAATTAATGTTCCGCTAACTAAATAATCATTCCAACCTTCTCTTCCTCAAACAGTATGCAATTTCTGCCATAAGCCTGGACACTACTAGCGTGACTGTTGGATGGCAAATGGACTATGCTTAGACTATGAGATTGGAGGTTATTTAATAAGAGATTGTCCATTCAGAATGATAGGAAATATCGCACTGATTTGACTAACACTTTCAGCACCACCAGTGAAAGGGAATCCATGACCCGTTGACAGGAGACCTTCAATTCTTCCCCCGCGATATTTCTTCAATCAGGCACAGAGAAGACCAAGGATTGAAACAGAGGCAAACGTATAGTTTGACCGAAGAGGAAGCCCAGATATCAAATATAGTGGGAACAAGAGTAGTACCCACTATCTGAAACCTGAACCCGAAGGTCCCAACCGTAACTGTTAACCCTAATTTATCATGTCCTGAGTTGGCAACTTTTTCCTTATTATAACCCCTTATCACACTATTATCACCAATCTTAGTTTTTCGTGTTCACCTTCTTTTGCCATGTTGTCCCTATCTCATTCGTGTTCGTCTCTTTTTCATCTCTTCCCTTTTCAATTCCCGTGGTCTTTATACTAACTTAAAGCAGACTAGTGAAGTAACGACAGGACAGATATGATTCTCTCTCACCCTATTCTGACATTCTTCGATTCTAGTACACTGTATTATCTTATATCAGTCAGTTCTTCGGTTTCACATTCTATTTTTATATGTATGGACGCATCACGGTGATTAGTACAGGAAGTAGGGTGGCCATCACTTATATAATCAGAAGGACTGTATCACTACATGGGGAGTGTCAGTATGAAACAGTTTTTCGGATTCAATAACGTCTGTCAGACTGAGTTATGGTAACGATCGTGATCTCTTCTATTGACTTCACTTAGTTCAGCCACAACATCCAATAGTTTTTAAGGAATTGATTTGCCACGGATCTTGTTAACCTCACCAAGTAAGAGTTGTGTACTAACCACGCAACTCAACCAGACATGGGCTTTGCTGCACTGACGCTTAGCATTTAGCGCTGTGTTACGCGTTGACTTCACCGCATGAGCTTCGCCAAGTTCGAGCCTTGCAGAGCGTTAGCTCCGCCGCACCCTAGTGCTTAGTGCCTGATGCTGTGTTACGCAATGGCCCTATCTGGTTCTGACTTCGCTTATGACTTGTTCCGTCAGAGTTTTAGCCCTGTTCCCCGGTTTCTTCTGCCTGATGTATTTTCATGGATTTAACGAATCGGGTTTTCTCGCTGCATATTGACCCACTTGTCACGATCTTTATTGACAATCTATTCGGTCAATCTTGCAGGGAGTATTCTAGAAGTGTTTAATTTACAGTCGGTTACCTTT
>JAVJIF010001983.1:50000-205319 GCA_038442645.1 Agave tequilana
ATGTACTTATAATACACCTGACATGCTCTAGCTCAATCCCGTACACTGATAATTACCTAATAAATTATAAAAAGGACAACTTATATCGGGATGGGAGGAAATGATGGATGCTGGTGTGACGTTATATTTATAGTGGTCGCAAAACTAACGATTCGTGTTTGGTGTCTTAATCCCCAAAATTAGGCGACACGTGTACGGGTGTAATATAATTCCGAGGAGAAAGAGTAGTAGTGGGTTGTTGTTCCAGGCAGAGACGAGATCCCTATAAATATGGTCCATCAATCTTCATCAGTTTCTAATAATTATTGGCCTTGCTCATATATGAATGTATGTGTGTTGAGATGTACACCAGAACACATACCTAGATATATGGGTCAGATGAGTAATAATAATAAGATGTTAATCAATAATTCGTTGTTCGTTTTGCAATTCGGGTGTGTGAACTCAGGCTACGGTAACATGAAATATAGGGTATATATGAGGGTTTTCTTATTTGGATTATTTCTTATATGTACTAGTCTCATGAAGCTGTAATATAAGCTTGTATAGCTGGTTTTTCCTGTATTCGGTATTATCAATTTCATTGATTTTCTATCAGTTTTATGATGTTTTCATAGTTTAGGAGTCAATCTGATTATATGAACTCAGGATACGGAGACGTGGGGTGTACGGTATATAATGAGGGTTTTCTGTTTGGATTATTTCTTTAACGTACTAATCTCACGGATCTGTAGTTTGGGCTCGTATAACGGGTTTTGTCATATTCGTTCTATTTATTGCCTCCTTGCTTGTCCCTGCATGCTTGTGCTAACAACACGATTTTAATACATACTTATTATTCGGATTTATTGATACATGTATGCTTATTCTTGCACGCCATTTGGCTATCGCCACACTACTCGTTGGGGAGTTCTGACTCCACTGGATCCTTATGTCCAGATCCTCGATCTTGGAGCTTGTGGATTCTCCCGGTTGCTGACCAGAGTGATGCAGTGAAAATGTGAATCTCCGGCAGGCCGTCCAGAGTTCTTTTCTTCCAGGCCCCCTGCTCGCCTCTTGAGTTTTCTTTTCATCACTCGTGAGCACTTTCTTGTACTTTTCATATTGTATATCTCTTTGTATTCTCGCGCATTTACGCCTATTAGTGATGTAATATCTTGTAATATTATATCACATCCTGTGATAAATTTATATTGTACTCATATGTTGGAATGTATAATGCACCACGTACTTTCGTTCTCACTGATGCTTAGTGTATATATGTGAGGGTATCTCTGATCTATGTAGATACGTCGCAGTTGTAGGCTGTCTAAAAATTATTAAAAGACAAGTCATCAAAAAGCAGAACTCCAGACGCAGGCTGATCTCAGCATCACTGCAGCACCAAGGCGCGAGGGTCGAAACCCGCGTCTCAGCATCACTGCAGCACCAAGGCGCGAGGGTCAAAACTCGCGTCTCAGCATCACTGCAGCACCAAGGCCGAGGGTCGAAACTCGCGTCTCGGTTATAACTGCCCTTGTTATGGGGTAAGTCACTCCCCACATAATGAGAAAGTTAACCCCCATTGTGGAGTGTTCTTAGGAGACACGTTCACCTCTGGAACCTCTATAAATAGCCCCGCTTGCTATTGAGGGTCGGTAGATTGGAGCAGGGAGAAGGCTGGGGAGAAGAATTTGACTTGTGAGCTTCCACAGAAAAGGAAAGAGAGTCCAACTCTTCAAGTAACTTGCTGCGTACAAGCTAATATTTGCCTATAATCTCTTTGAGATTTCTGGTCGACAGGAGCTGTGTTACTCCGCCTGCCATCCAAAGAGAAGATCCCCAAGAGTTCTTGACGTTCACCCAGTCAACAGAAAACAAGATTCACTTTCTACCGCCACCGGAAGAACCCAGCATTAAACAAAGGGAAGATTCAAGTCTCAACATCTTTCCTCTCTTGTAAGAGGATTATTGATCTGTTGTAACTTTCTTTACTATCAAATAAAGAATTTACGTTCCGATCTTCAATTATTTCTCGCGTCAAATAAGAGATGGCGACTCCGCTGGGGACTACTTTCGTTACTGACGAGCAAGTGGTGGCGCAAGGTGACATCGTCTACAAGGGGAAAACGGTCGAATCACTCGTCGTAGAATTCGACCAAGCAAAGTACGAAGAGTTCCTTTCTTCCGGCTCCAAGAGCCTAAAGGCCGTGCCTACCGCAGGGTCTCTACGGGGATCTGCCCCGAAATCCGCCCTGAGATTCTCTCAGACGCGGCTCTTGTGAAGGAGGTCGTGGCTAAACGCGTCATGCGTAACGCCCGCACCAACGCCAACCCTTCTGGTGTCCAGCTAGTCCATCCTCTTCCTCAGCACCAGGTCGTCGGGGGTACCCTTCAACCTCCACGACGTAACCGGAATGCTGAACGGCGGCAGAAGAGGCGTGCGCGTCAACTACAGGTTGGAACAACTAATTGTCCAACAGAGGCAGAACGCAAGGTTCAGACCAGCGTCTCTTCTGCACCACATCCGACACGTGAAATCCGCGTTTGGCAGCCCAAACGTGAGGTTCACCAGGCTGGCTCTTCTGAAGCACCACTCCCCAGACGCCAATGCAAAGCTCGCGCGCCTTGTCAAGCACAAGAGGCACACGCCTCTAGGCACGGGGCCCAGCAGCCCTGCATTTCTCAAGCGTCTCTGTCCCGACGCAATAACCAGCAACGCGAGAGCCGCGTCTCTTATCAGCAGAGACGCCAGACTCGCGTTCCAAAGCCACAACGCGAGAACCACGTCCCAGAACCTTGCAACTCAGCTGTACGAAGCAAGGATGCTCCCGCCCTCAGCATTGCGAGGCCAATCTCTTTGATCCCCCTCCCACGGATCTAAGGGATTATTTGATAAAGAAGAGAAGTGCTAATCAAATCACATCGTCATGTTGTTGCAAATGGCTTATCACAATGCTCTCGGAATGCCACTGCAGTTTAGGTGCAAACCAGCAGTCTCTAGCTAGACAGCTGACCCTGATTCCCCGATCAGCCAAAAGAAATCGTTCCCACAGGAGGAGGATTTTCTCTGAGGTTGAATATCCTGAGCTCACTGCAAACATGACGAGCAGGAGTAGGGAAAAAACCTGCGGTCAGCTCCGATGAGTCTGACACTGAACTAGAAGGAGTCTACCGACACACTCGCACCCGGACTGGGGCAATCCACTCGATTAATTACAATGCCTTGGCCAAAGGCATTGAGATAAATGACTCTCACTCCGCTATTACAGAGTCACAGGCTTCAAACTCTTCTATAGAGAAAGAGACCTTTATATATATGACAAACACTCCTGAGGAGACAGCTAGGCGCTTGGAGCAGCAAGCCCAGGTCCAAAAGGAACAATTTGAGATGATTCGTGCTCAACAATAATCTATTGACTCCCAAGTAGATGCTCGCACAGTTGCTTGAAGACAAGAGGAAATCAACCGACAAAGCCTCCTCTAAAAAGTCTAAAGGCAAACGAAAAGAGGGAGAAAGCTCATCTTCTGTACATATAGAGGAGAAAGAGCAGCCTACTTCTGGTTCGTCTAAATCCTCGTCGCAGGGAAAAGACGACCGAGATCAAGGAAAGGTTCATTCTAAAAGAATGAATCAATTAGAGCAACGTCTTGAGGCCCTTACCAACCGGAAAGGCCTGCAAGAAGTAAGAGTGATCCGGCCATATCTGACCGAGTGGGACCTTGTTTCATACCCTCCCAAGTTCAAGGCTCTGACCCTCCAAGCATTTGATGGGAAATGTTCACCGAACCAACACATCTACTACTTTAAATCTCAAACAGGGAATGTAGTAGATAACGATGCCATCCTGGCACGTTTGTTCATCGGCACCCTAAAAGGGCTTGCCTTTGAATGGTTCATGAAGCTCCCAGAAGGCTCTATTAATAATTAGGGCAATTTGGAGAAGCTCTTCCTAACGCGCTTCTTTGAAGATGATCCAGAGGTCACTATGCCAACTCTTTTGGCCACCAAGCAGCGAAAGGGGGAATCCGTCAAGTCATTCGTGGAAAGATTTCAGAATGTAGCACTCGATGTCCAAGCGGCATGACTCAGGTCACCCTGGTGGAAACATGCCGCCACAATCTACAAACTTCGCTCCTCGCCCAAATAGGAGTTGCCGAAAGCCGCACCTGAAAACAATTGATCCAGCAAGGTGAATAGGCTGAAGAAATTGTTGCCCGAGTTAGGGCAGAAGAAAACAAACCCAGACCTGAGAGGTCGATAAGGCGTGCGCCAGATACGTCCCTCCAAGCGAAAAGGAAGGATAACTTGGCGACAGAGACCAAATCCCCCGTCAAACCTCAACCGGTCAAGGGAAATGGCTCTTCAAGCCAACCACGCACCAGCAAACAGTATTCTTTCAAGGACGAACATGTCGACTCGCTCTTCAAGTTACTTACAAGAGCAACAGACTGAAACTTCCTGAAGCTAGGCGTCCCGAAGAAGTCGGTAAAACCGATATAGTCCCAACTACTGTTTGTATCACAGGATGCTGGGACACCCCACCAAGAGCTGTTATGTCTTCAAGGACATCCTTCAGGCTCTGATTGACGCAGAGGTATTAAAACTCCGTCCAGAACAGAAGAAGGTGACAGCCAATATGACGTCATTTCTCCAATTGGAAAACAACCTCCAACACCCTCTGGAGTAGTCCCTGTCCCAAGAGGGGAGCTAAGAGTAGTCAACACAGACCCTCACCAGCAGCAAGAGAAGGGTCTTGTACCTGTTCCCACACCTCGGGGAGAAGTCATGTGGGTTCATCCCGACCTTATGGATGGCCAGCAATGGACCACTGTGACCAACAGAAAGTCCAAAGGGAAAGCTAAGGCTTCATCCTGTAATGTGGTGTGTGCCTCTTCTCGAGAAGCGGAGACTGATGTTCCCTCGCTGACTGATTCAGAAGAGGAAACAATAGCTCTGGCCACAGAACCCAACTAACTTGTGGCGGAAACCCGTTCGGGGCAGTCGTATTTGAAAAAGTATGACGAAATGGCGGCAACTCCTCCAAAACCCGCTATAGAGTCAGCCAAGCCCTCCACAAAACAACCCGTGGAGAGACATAAAGAGCTTCGGTTCTCCAAAGCTCTCTCAAAAGACATCACGAAAAGATCCACAGCACCTTACCGCTTTGATGTCCTGACTCAACTGGCCAATATCCCGGCCCGAATTACTCTTTACGAGCTTCTTAGGCTATCGAAGTCAACCAGAGAAGCTTTACAAGAGGCCCTCGCTAATGCTGAGGTTTTCATGACCCAAGTGCCGATTGGATCACAGGAGGAAGATGTAGAGGATTGCCTCCATGCCTCCCAAAATGCTCCCTACATCACCTTCACAGCAGATGATATGCAGGTCAAAGGGAAACATGATCGACCCCTGTACTTCACAGGGTATATTGGTTCATCTGAAATCAGTCGCATTCAGGTGGATCCCGGGTCCGCATTAACTATTATGCCTCGCCGGGTCATGCAACATCTAGGGATTCCTACTCACCGTTTGAGCGCTACCCAGACTACCATTTATGGGTTCAATGCCAATGGTACCCGTCCGATAGGGAAGATCAAGCTCAAATGTCAGATCGGGGACTTAAAGTCGAAAGTGACATGTTACGTGATCGGTGCCGACACTTCCTACAATTTGCTGCTGGGACGACCTTGGATTCATCGTTATTCTATCGTTCCCTCCACTCTCCACCAAGTCATGAAATACATTGACGGAAGCGGAAAAGTGCGAACGTTGATTGCCGAAAGGCATCCGTTCAAGGAAGTCGAGAATTATTTCACAGATTCCCTCCTGTATCAGGACTCTGTGGAAACAGATGAAATTCCGCAACCAGAGGAGCCAGACTCTGGTAATGAAGCCGACACCGAGCCGAAAAAAGAAGAGTGCATGTGGGAACTAGATCCATTTGTAACGAGCACTAATAAGCTCGATGTTGATAACACCGCCGATGATGTAGGCGGATGGTATATTAATGAAGAGTAAGATTTGGCTTATTTCTCTGTGTTCGCTTCTGACTCAGTGCCGTCAGACACTAGTACCGAAGTGGACGATGACCTCTGGTCGGCAATGGATGCTTTGACATAATTGCATGTACCAGTGAAATCGTCCTTCGAAATGTACCGAGATGCCGGTAATGCGCAAGAATCCATATTCATGGTTCTAGCAAGACGGAAAGGCCAAAAACCAATTCTTTTCGGGCGGATAAAGTCCGAACCAATGCCCCTTGAAGAATCAGAAGGCGAGGAGAAACCCCTCAGTTCGGTCATTATGAGCCAAATGCACTCAGAATGATGGAAAGCATGGGGTATGATCTGACAAACGGTCCACGGTTGAATTTCGGCAAAGGAAGGAGAACACTACTCCGATCTTTTGTGCCAAAAGGGAAAACCCCTGATTATTATCATTAGACTCGCAGGGGGTTGGGCTATGTGTCAACTCCAATTCCATCAGCCTCTAACCCTGAAGAGTCATTATACCATAATTACTCATCGGGCACGTCATCGTGGGAGTCAGATGTTAGTGTCGGCAACATCTTCAGAGAACTTTCAGTGAATATGGTTTCAACAAGCCACCTGGAAGACAAAGATTAAGAAATGATCCAATCCGATACAGATCCTTGGATCAAGCACTTAAATGCTCTTTGGGATACTCGCCTTGAACAGCGCGAGCCACCCACAGAAGATAAGATTGTTCAGATCAATCTAGGAGATGAGGCTAATCCTAAGCCCATCTTTATAAGCGAAAGCCTATCACCTTCTGAGAAAAAGGATCTAATATCTCTTATACAAGAATATATAGATGTCTTCGCCTGGAATTTATGAGGATATGCCCGGACTTGATCCTCGAGTGGCTATGGATCGCCTCAACATCAACACGGACGTAAAGCCTGTCAAACAACAACAGCGACGGTTCCGTCCAGAAGTAATGAAGGCAATTCAATCAGAAGTCAGAAAGCTTATAGACTCTGGCTTCATTAGGGAAGAACAACACCCTGATTGGGTAGCTAACATCGTCCCCGTTGTTAAAAAGAACGAAAAGATCTGGATCTGCATTGATTTTCGTGATCTAAACGAGGCCTGTCCCAAGGACGAATTCCCACTGCCAATCACAGATGTCATGATTGACAATACATGTGAATTCGAGCGAATGTCCTTTATGGATGGATTTTCAGGGTATAATCAAATCAAAATGTATCCTGATGACGAAAAATATACCTCTTTCAGGACACCACTGGGGGTATACTGCTACACCGTCATGCCCTTTGGACTAAAGAATGCAGGGGCAACATATCAAAGGGCTATGAATGCCATTTTCCACGAGCACATGCGCAAAACGGTGGAATACTATATTGACGACATCGCAGTAAAAAGCCGCGCTAAAGGTGATCATATAACTGATTTAAAGGTTGTCTTCGACATCATGCGGGCCCATCAATTGAAGATGAACCCTACCAAATCCTTCCTGGGGGTGGCCAGTGGCAAATTTTTAGGATTTGTCGTAACCTCAACGGGAATTCATTTGGACCCGGAAAAGGTTCGCGCTATCCAGGAGATGCAACCTCCGAGAAACCTCAAGGAGCTCGGGGGATTGCAAGGACGATTGGCGTACATTCGAAGGTTTATGTCAAATCTCTCCGGAAGATGCCAACCCTTCACCAAACTAATGAAGAAGGGTGTTTCGTTCATTTGGGATAACGCTTGTCAGCAAGAATTGAGGAAATTAAACAGTACCTCACACAACCGCCAGTCCTTGCAGCTCCGGTGTCTGAAAAACCTCTTGATATACGTCCGAGCAATGGATCATTCTTTAGGAGCTTTACTAGCTCAGAATGATGATCAAGGACGAGAGCAAGGGATCTACTATTTGAGTAGAACAATGATCAGGGCCGAACATCGGTACAACCCGATCGAGAAGGAATGTTTGGCATTGGTGTTTGCTGTTCAGCAAATGCGACACTATTTGGTAGGCCAAACTATAAACGTCATATCAAAGGTTAACCCATTGAGGTTACTCATGACAAAGCCTTCATCGTTAAACGGCCGACTGGCAATATGGGCCATATTGCTATCCTAATATGAAATGCACTTTTTACCGCAAAAAGCCATGAAGGGACAAGCGGTGGCAGATTTCCTGGCGGAGCATCCAGATCCGAGGGCTGCCAAACTTTACGAGGATCTCCCAGATGAGGTTGTTGAAGTCTGTCAGACTCAGACATCTTTTGAAAGGCAAGTGTGGCAACTTTCTTTGACGGTGCATCGAGAACAAGCCCAAAAGGACATATAGTGGCAGGAGTAGGAGTAGTACTCGTCTCCCCACAGAACTATGTGATTCCTCGAGCAATCTCATTAACCGAGCCTTGTTCCAACAATGTAGCGGAGTACAATGCCCTCTTGATTGGGATGCAGCTCGCCGATGAGATTGGCGTTAAAAGTCTCGAGGCATATGGTGACTCTAAACTTATCGTCAGCGAAGTTCGCGGGGAGTACGAAGTCAGACATGAAGATCTAGTACCCTATTACAATCCAACTGTCCACATGGCCGAGAGGTTTACAAACTTCTACATTGACCATGTACCACGCAAGCAAAATGCGCATGCAGATGCACTGGCATCCCTCACGGCCTCCTTAGCTCTTCCAGCTGGAGCGGTAGAGAAAATATTTATCCACAGCCTCGACCTGTATTGCCCGAGAATTGCTCCTGAGGATCACCAGAAGCCAACAGGAGATCGTCAAGTCAAAGAAGCTCTCGAGTTGTCAACCGGTCCAGAGCTTAAAGACTGGCGATTCCCTTACATCGATTAGTCTTGTATGGCATCCTGCCTGAGGACACCAAAGAAGCAGCTGCTATTAGAAGGAAAGCTCTCAAATTCTACTATAATGCGATCTCACGAATATTGTATCGTCGATCGCATGACGGGATCTTGCTTCGCTGCTTATCACAAAAAGAAGCACAGGAGGTATTGAAAGAAGCCCATGACGGTATTTGTGGAGCCCATCAACCTGGCCCAAAACTTGCAAGTCGACTCCAAAGGTTGGGATATTATTGGCCTAAGATGATCGCTGACGCCATCACTTATGCCAAAGGATGTCACGCCTGCCAAGTGTATGGTGACTTCATCCATCAAGCACCAGGATTGTTAGCCAGAGGCCTTCCACTCTAGTTTTGATGATGATTAACTCATGTAGTTATGTTTACTAATAATCTTGTGATTTTAATTTCAGATCATTAATCAAGATATTAGTTGGTGATTAGCTTCAACAAGAGGAGTTTAGAAGCTTTTCATGTTGAATCCAGAGCCCGAGCATCAAAGATCATACATAGCCTTGCTCGTTGGATCATAGTGTTTTGGACCAAGTCGGATTGAAGATGAAGATCGTCAAGAAGACTTAGGTATCCATACTTTAGAGTATGTTTAGATCCATTTGTAAAGGTAAGAATAGTTAATATGCTCAAGTGCACAATACACATACACGTTTTGGTTTTGATATTTGTTTTCATGAATAGTTTGATCAAAACAAGTTTAAATGGTTTATATGTATAGTAGATGTATTCTTTCTATACATGCATGCTTATACTTCTTATACAAACTTATTTTGACTTTCCTATTCATGTATTGAAAAATCCAAGTTTGATAAAAATACATGTTTTGGTTTTTGGTAAAAATGATAAGACACAAAAATGGTTTCATATGCTTGATATTTGAGTTAAAATGTTTATCACAAGTTTATATATCAATGCAAAATGATAAAACCATTTTTGGGGATTTTTACATGTTTTACAAGATTTATTAAAATATTTTTAACTTGTGTTTCTGACCCAGAACTGTGACTGACAGGCCATGTCGGCCGACCGCACGGTCGACCGAACCAAGGGCCGGTCGACCTCTCGGTCGACCGACGTGCACAGCCTTGTGCACGTCTGGCAGAAACTGGGCCGGACGATCGGTCGGTCGGCCGGACCAGAGAGCTTTGCTCTCTGTATCTGGGCGGTCGGCCGGGCGGTCGACCGGATTGCTCCAATAGTCGGATTTTTGACCGTTGGCGGTCGACCGGCCGGTCGACCGCAAGCCTGTCAGGCTGACAGATCAGCCTAACGGCTAGTTTTCTGATGGGGCTATAAATACCCCATCTCTTTGGGGTTTTTGACATGACTTTTGAAAAGAAAAATTCCTAGTTTTCTGAAGTGTTTAAAATAGTTTTCAAAAGAGTTTAAGTGCCAAAAAGATTCATTTATTTGTTTTAAAGTGTTTTGTTTATTTCAAAGAAAATAGGTTTTTGAGAATTGTTTCTTGATCTAAAATTCTATATTCATTTGGTATTTTTCCCAAGAGATTTTCTTTGATCAAAACACTTGTTTTTCACACTTGAGCTTATCTTCTATCCTAATCTATTAGGATCTTTGTTTGTGGAAAGAGGAGTTGTTTGTGGTTGAAATATACCACTTGTTGTAAAAACCCTCATTTGTTGGTTGCTTCCTCTTTGGTAGAGGTTGAGGTTGTGGTTTGCTCTCTCTAGTGAGAGGTGGAGTTTGTTGTTGTTTGCTCCCTCTAGTGAGAGGTGGAGTTTTGTAACAACCCTGATTTTTTTGTATTATTAATTTCTGGTTTAACATATAATTATGAGATAATACTTGGTTCTAATTAATCTGGATTATTGAGACGGTAAAATATTAAGTTATATGATTAATGAGAAAATTACGTGAACAAATCTCTAAATTGTAGAAATAGATTGGAGATTTAATATATAGGTACAAGTATACAAGACTGTGAACATGAATAATACTTGTAACACCGGGTTGTTAAACCATGAATTAATATTCTAAACTCAGATTAAATTAGATAAGGCCCATAAATGAAATCAATATTTAGAACTGATAATTTTGGTGATAATAATTTATTGGAAGTTTATTTGGAAAAGGGAGTAATACCTTGTATTCAGGTTATAACTAGTTTCGTAAAAAAAAAAAGCCCAATCTTTACTCTCTTTTCTTTATCTACTCTTGTCTATAACTTGGGCCCAAGCCCATGGTTCCAAAATTATTTGAATGGAATGAATCAGCCAAGTCCATAATGTTTCCTTTCCCATTTCATCTAACAATAAACCTTGATAATTAACTAAACTAATCTACATTTAGTTGGGGAGAGTTAATGGATGGCTGAGTCAATTTTGCGTTAGCATGAGGTGGAGTCTTTTGGAGAGGGATTGGAACTTGTGCTTGCTAGGTGGCATCATAGAAATCAAAGGGGAATATATATATATATATATTCCCCTTTGATTTCTATAAATATATATTATATATATAATATATATATATATATATATATATATATATATATAAAGGGGAGAAAAAGAAAATAATCTACCCTCACTCATCTTCTCTCTCCCCCCTATGTGTTATCCGACGACGAAGCCAAGCCCGGCGATCGGCGGAGGCAAACCAACCCGAGCATCAACGCCGGTGTCGGAGGTGGCAAGGGAAGCCCTTTCTCTCACTAATTTTCTCTTCCTCCCTCTCAATCTCTCTCTCTCCCTGGATCTCTCGCCGGCGGCTCCGGCCGGTCGACGGTGTTTTCCATTATGTTTGCAAAGGGGGAAAACTTACAAAAAAAAGTTTGAGGAGCTAAATTACAAGTATTCTTAAAAAGATTACAAATAGATCTCCTCAGAGATTCTAGAGAAGTGTGCCGATAGGAGTCTGGTCAGCGCGCGACCACTTTGTCCCTTTGACGATGCGAGCGATGAGATTCCCTTCTCGCCTGGTTCGGGGAATCAGAGAACAGAAGGTTGGTAGAACCCTCTTGCTGCTTCTCAAAATCGCCTTCAATTAGGAATTCCTTCTCGCCTGGTTCCGGAGATTCCTTGAGAAGAAGGACGATGTTAGGGTATCAACACCTGGATAGAGAAAGCAATTCTCTAAAAGGTCTCTGAATTCGAAAGCGCACGGTGCGTATGAAGAAGCCTCTGCTTGTGGAGTCCTCTTGTATGCGTGCTTTCGATTTTTTCGATCTTCTCTCCTTGTACCCCTGGCGGGTTATTTATAGGGAGAGCAAGGGTATAATCGTCCCTTGAAAATATAGAAACAGATTGAATCAAATCTGTTTAAATCTGGAAAGTAGCCTTGCTGCGAGGCTAGGATTGGCAGGTCGGTGGACCTTCTTGATCTGTTTTGATCCTTTCCATATCGTTGGAGGATTCCCCTGATCTTCTTACTCGTTTTAGGAAGAGTCAAGAGATTGTGGCAATCAACTGCCAAATTTGATCTCTGATTTGATCTTGATTGGATTTGATCTAATTGGATCTGATCTCATCCGGAGATTTGATTGGTCAAAGGTTGACCGTAGCAGATTCATAGCAGCACTGCCCGCATTGAGATCGTAGCGGGGCTAGAGGCAGCTTTTGGCGAAGTCCGAAATAAATCCTTTGGCGGAGCTGGAAGTCCTCTGTGGCGAAGTTTGCGAGTCAGCTTCTTGGCGAGGCTTTGGATGACTTCAAGGCAAAGTTGGGTGATGTTAGCCTCTCAAGCGAGGCTATCCCTTTGGGCTCATGCGATGCTAAGTGCTAGCACCTTAGACCTGCTGAGGTCTGTTCAGAAACAATTCGGGTTCACTGTCTGCTTGCTGGATCAGTAGAGTCCAAGTTGCTTCCTTGTCCCTTAGAGATGGGTGAAAACTGGTCTTCAGCTCGTCTGTCACTTGTCTTTTGTAAATGTCAACAAGTTTAGACATTGTTCGGACCAATAAGAACGTTGTCTTTTTTAAGTGTCAACAAGACCCCCTTCAAAGTTTTCGAAAGTCTGCAATGGCTCAGACTTCGAAATACTTTGAACTGCTTTGATCGGTGGAGTGTGGAGAATAAACGTCGCCATGATGGTTGAGTTCAGCTTCGCTTTGAATCCTGCTTTGGGATGTAGATTCACCGAGGAATCATGTAGACTCGCGTCTGGATAGCTTCGCAGCTAAATAGGTTCGCTCTGGAACATTTGTCGCTTTCCCGAGGCCAACCGCCGTGGGCCGAATTTCAAGGAAGATTTTCTCCTTCTCTTGCGCTGATCGAGAGAGATATTCTCCGATTTGCACGTTTCCAAAGGAGGATATTCCCTTTCTTCAAGGCGTCATAAGTGCCTTTTATGAGGGAGACGTTTTCTCCTTTCGCATGGTTCCAAGGGAAGCCGTCCCTTTTATCAAGGCGTAGTAAATGCCTTAAATGCGCTTGTGTTTCCACGCTTGAGGTGGCAACACTCAGGCCATGGGGCCTATAAATAGGACACTTGAGGTCCTCTGAAGAGAATTGCTTTGCCTTTCTTCTCTTCTCTTAGTTTGAAAGAGATACTCAGATCTCTGAACTAGTGGGAATGCCCACTCTGGTCATTATCCGCCAAGGACGGTAAGTCTTGATCGTTCAACGACTTCACCGATTTTAGGGAATCCATCTCCCTTGATTCATCTTCAGCAGCTGCTTCAGGGATTAGCTTCCCTTGTTCTCCATTTAACTGATCTACAGAGAAGGGTTGGCATAGCTTCCCAGTGAAGCTATCATTCTGACTTGATCACAGAAAGATCATTGCATGTTAAGTCCGCTGCACAGGCAGAACTTGGGACTTGGTCTCTTCAATAATTGAGCCACTTTTGTCGTATAGGCGGAGCTAAGACTGTATCCGACGGGGTCAGTCTGGCTAGCCATATAGGCGAGGCTTGGACTTGGCGTTTGTTGAGCCAGCCCATCAGTGTTGTGCAGGCGAGGCTTGTCCTCTGCTTTTACTGAAATTGGATTGCTTTGACCCAAAAGATTCTGATTTGCAGTCTTTTCTGTGCTTAACTGCTAATTTGCTCTGATTTTGCATTGCAGTGGGCTATGCTCGCCAATCTTGTGACTTGATGGAAGGAACCATAAAATTGCCTTATGCTTCCCCGGTTGAAGCTTTATTTTTAGCAGGAGGAACAACTTGGGGCGACGGGTGCGTGTCCCAGAGGCTATTGGTAGCCTCTTATCCGAGATGATTCGTTCTGAGGTGAGGCTGGTTGCCGCTTTTACAGGAGATGATCCGCTTCAAGATAGTGGGCGTCGCCTGTGGGATCGCTGGCATCATTGCCAACTTTCAACTTTGGTGGCCTTTGGGGGTTATCCACTTTGGGAAAGCGGGCCTCACACCCGTTAGATCACTGGTATCACTGCCGATTCCCATCATACGTGATCTATCGTGTTGGCGACGATAGGTTTTTATTGCCAGGCTTCAACAAAAATGGCCTGGCAAGATCTGCCATTTTTGTGGAGAATAATGACCGTGTCCTTGCGGCACCACTGATTACGGCCTTGTGCAGGAGGAAGGCCTTCTTTGTCCAGTCGGCTTGACTTAGAAGCGGATAAAACCACTTGTATGCCTTTTGCGCGGATGACCTTGTTAAGCAACTGGGTGTGTGTTGTATGAAACACAACTTTGATGTAATATCAATGTACCCTTCCTTTTAAATCAATGAAAGTTCATCTTCTAATCATCTGATTTTTGCTTGCTTTCATTGAGAGTTTGGCCATAGCGGGGCTAAACTGTATGCGGAGTTAAGGACATAGTCCTTTCTTTGAGTGGTCTTCGCGAGACTGCCATGTCAGAGCCTTTTTAGAGGGCTAAGGTAAGCCTCCCGGCGAAGTCTTTGAAGGATTGTGCGAAGTCCGCACTTTAAGCCATGGCGAAGTTAACCCTTAGCGGAATCGAAGCAGCGCTTCTCGGGAAGGCGCTTTGGGCGGCGTTTCGAATTAATTCGAAACGGCGGCATACGCCCTTTTCGAGGCCTCGTTTCAGGCGCTGATTGGCCTATAAAAGTCCGATCGGACTGTTGAGAGGACAGATCTCTTCACTTGAAATTTTCAGAGACCTTTAGACTCTTCTTCTTCCTCTTTCCTTTCCATTAAAAACATTTGAAAGCTTCTGCAGCTTTTCAATGGCGCCCAAAAGACGAGCGGAAAAGAAGTGGCGACTTCTGCAGCAGAGGGTCCTCCTCCTCCGGTCATCGAGCGACCAGTCACCGGTAAGGAATTTTCCTATCTGATTAGAGACCGTGGTCTCTCTCCTTTGGAGCCGACATTTGGCGATTAGGATGATCAAATATGATCTGTCCTCATTAGGGAATTCATTTTCCTGAACCTCCCTATTTTCCTTGCACAAGGGAATTAAGAACCGAACAGTTCTTCTTTAGGCTTCCGTACGAAGCCATTACTCGAGCAGTCTCCATCCTGTTGAGGAACAGGATATAGGTCTGTTCCTTCAGTCATGGCCACGAAGGGTGACTTTTGACCATGATGCCCTCTTGGTGACGTCAGCCCTTAGGGCTATACCACTTCCTGCTTAAGAGAAGTTGGTACTTTGGACGTTTCTGCAAAAATGCAGCTTTATCCGCGAGGTCAAGCTTCATCGAAGCTATCTCCTTGCTGGCCTTGCTCGCTGAGCGAGGCTATGCCTTAGTGAATTTTTATATCCTCATATCCACTTGATTGTTAACTAATCATAGTTCATTTCTGTCTTTGCAGTGCATTACACTTCCGGTCTCCTGAACAGTCTGTTTGGGCTAACCAGTCAAGCAGATGGTAATCTCAGCCTGCAATTCCATGGACAGGCTTCTTTGTTCAGTGAGCGGAGCTCCCTCGTCCGGGATACACTCATCCAAGGCGGTCATCCGCAGACCACACGGAGTATCTTGACCACGGCTCCTCTTGAGGATGTTGATCGTCGGACTTACAGAAAGCCCGACTTTATGTTCGGGGATGCCGCATCCGATCCCGATCGCCAGTTGCAGGCAGGCGAAGGACAATGGATCTTTCAATTGGATGGTGAGAAGTTTTACCTTCCGTCCACTAAGCGGCACTTTCCTTTTGTTTGACACGGAAAAGGGTGGCTGGTGTAAAATTTCCTTGAATCAGATGAAAAATTACAGCCGGCTTAATCTTCCGGTTACAAGGGAGGGAGAATATTGAATCTTGAATTCCCCCTTTGTTTAGTGCTGGGTTCTTCGGGTGGCGGTGGAGAGTGAATCTTGTTCTCCGTTGACCAGATGACCGTTCTGGACCGTCGAGGGATCTTCTCCTTGGCAGGTAGAGGGAGTAACTCAGCTCCGTCTACCAAAACTCTAGAAGAGGAGGTAGGCGAAGAGCGGCTAGTACTCAGTAAGCTCGCTGAAGGGTCTCTCTCTCTCTGTCTGTCGATGATCCTCCTTTTTTTTTTTCTCGGAATCTCTCTTTTGCCCGATCCTCTTCTTTTTCGTCCTCAATAGTGACGGGACTATTTATAGGGTTTTTAGGGGGTGATCGTGCCCCCTAAAAGTGCTCCACGATGAGGGCCAACTTTCCCGCTACATGGGCGGTGGATGGCGCCATAATCGGGGTGGTTACAACCAAGGTGGGGGCACCTTGTTACTGAGACGCGGGTGTTAAGCCAACGCGCCTTGATGCTGTGAGACGCGGGCGTTGAGCCAACGCGCCTTGATGCTGAGACGCGGGCGTTGAGCCAACGCGCCTTGATGCTGAGGCGCGGACGTTGAGCCAACGCGCCTTGATGCTGAGACGCGGGCGTTGAGCCAACGCGCCTTGATGCTGAGACGCGGGCGTTGAGCCAACGCGCCTTGATGCTGAGACGGGTTATCTCTCGCCATCTTGATTGTCACATTTAGCCTTGCGCCTGGATCTTGGATCTCCGTTTTGGTGGCTTGTCTTTGTGATTTTTAGACAGCCTACAGAACCCCCTCCAAAGTTTTCGACATTCCGCAGTTAAATGGGACGGATTTCGAAATACTTTGGATTTTAGCCTCGTTCGCCTTTATGACTGGACTGTTGATGCTTCGGGTTTGATCTTATCTGGAGTTGGTCTTCGTGAGTGTACTGTTGAACTCTTTGAAGCCATCAGAGTGATCGTGTTGAGTGTCTAGATACACAGTCTAGACCTCCCCGATTGCTTTTAGTCTGTCATAGGTGCGCTTTTGGCCGGGAGCGGTGGTTGTCTGTTTGCGCCAGTGTACTGTTGAACTGATTCGCAGAAGCAGGGACTGAACGCAGGTTCCTTTTTTTGAAAAGCAGAGACGAGGCTGCTTTAAAGACGCGACTTCTTAGCGAGATGGAAACGCGACTGATCTTCACAAGGCAGACGCGATGTTCAGCTGAAGACGCGAACTTCGGAGAGACGCATCTCTTGAATATAGACGCGATTGTCTAGGCGCATTTATGGCGATGCTGACGGGGCATATCTATCGAAGAGACATGGCCGTCGGGTGCGAGTCCGTGCCACATCATGATTGCTTTGCCAGTGGCCTGGGGAACCGACGGGATTTCGCCTTTAGGCGCGCGGATTTCCCGGTTCATTAAATGAACTGCTCCACGTGTCGAATGATGACTCGTGGCGGGGTTGCGACGCATGATCTTCTCTGTTCAGAAATGATCTAGTTACACGCGTCATGTGGCGACTCGCTGCAGCGTCTATCGGGCCAGACGCCGCGTATCTTCGCGAATCTTTGTGCCTATAAAAGGCCACAGTTAGAGAGATTTGTCTTCTTCTCCGAACGCACTTACTCAGAGATTTAAGAGAGTTCTTCTTCTCTATTACTGCTCATCTTCTTCATTGACCTCTGATCACCAATGGCACCCAAGGCCAAGCCGACCGCGTCGTCCTCCAAGGCGACCATTGCCGAGGCCCAGAGGGGCAGCTCCTCCTCTGCACAGGACGTCGTTCTCCCAGGTCTCCAAGGTAAAGGCCTTTTAGGAGGAAGTTTCGCCATTAAAGAAAGTTCAAAGAACTTTAAGAACCTTTAACACGCGAATTTTACATCGTGTTTGATTCCCAGACGCAGTCTTTGGGTTGATAACCGAGGCGCGGGTTTGGACCCTCGCGCCCTTGAGTCCTGCGCTTCAGATTCTTCACTTAGAATATTTTCTATTTGTGAAGGGTTCAGACGCGGACTTAGTTTACAGAACGCGGATCTGATCCTTGCGTTCTATTTTATGAATCTGGCACCCGAGTCCAAAGCACTTCGACATCTGGGGATGTGAAAGGAAGGGAGTTACCCTCCTTAACTTCTGGCGATTATGGTGGTGGAAGGGTTAAGGTGGATAACTCCCTTCTTTTCGCACCTAGAAGTGACATCAAGGAGAATGTTGTGGAGACGCCGATCCCATAGGTCTGGACGCGGATTTGATAATTCCTGCGTCCAGTGCCTCTTCTGCGTGGATGCGCAGGTCTGGACGCGGATTTGATAATTCCTGCGTCCAGTGCCTCTTCTGCGTGGATGCGCAGGTCTGGACGCGGATTTGATAATTCCTGCGTCCAGTGCCTCTTCTGCGTTCGGATTATGAACACTTAGCATTTTTTCCTTTTGCTTTTGATAGAGTATCTAACTAAGTGTCTTTTTCGTTTTGCAGCGCCACGCCCTGTCGCTTCACTCGCCAAGAAGTGCCACTTTGGTCATGTAGGTGGTGCTGACCGGGATTTGACTTTTGTATTACAAAGGACTGTTCCTGTGACTGCTGACAAGTCACCGGATCGCAGAGAGAGGCTCTCAAATGTTGACATGAGAACTCTTCGGGTGTTTATGACTGATGCAGCATTCGCAACAGATGCTGGCATCAAGCTGGAGAAGCCTGCCTTCTTCTTCGGAGATCGTATCCACGAGGGCGGCCATAGCGTGTATGACGGAACTTACAAATGGCTCCGTCAAATAAAGGGTGGAAGATTCTTTCTTCCGGCCATGGAGAGGATGTTCCCGCTGTCCTACTTCCAGCATATGTCCGTCCCTCGGAAGATGGAATGGGACCTTGCTCGATATGTTCCCGAGATCACTCTCGGTGATTTGGGCTCCCACAAAGTATACCGTCATGATAGCCATGACAGGTCAGTTATCGGCCTTTTCCCTGGGTCGCGCAGGACTGAGGTTCCAGCTGGGGAGATACCACAACTTGGCACTACCTTCCTCAACGCCTTCATGGAGGCGGAGGGTGACTACCCGGTTGGGTTCCGTGCGCCGGGTGGGTCCGTTCCACGGAGAACTATTGGTGGGGCAGGATGGTCGGCTTTGTCCTTACCGAGCTCGGGGGTCTGCTAAAGCGCGTGGGACTATACTCGACAGTCAGGGCCGTGCAGTGGGGGATCCCTCAAAGCTCTCAGAACTTCTTCGGGATTCTAGAGCGTTATAATCCTTCGACAGGGACGTTCTTCACTCCGGTCGGGGAGATGGGCCTTGCTCTGCACGAGGTCTCGGGCTGTCGACAGGGGATATTCCTATGATGAATATGTCCCGACCGCTGTGGAGCTTCGCTATGTGAAGGAGGAGTTCCCCTCATATATGAGACCTACTGGGAAGTGCTATGTCACTTCCACATTTGCGGCCAGATAACCAAATGGCGGTCGCAGGGAGTCAAGCAACTGTCTTGGGCCAGCTACTTGTTCAATAATGTCAACACCAAAGACCATCGGATAACCCGATTGGATCCCAGCTCTGACATGGAGATTGAAGACAGGATCGACCAGGCTCCTGACAGAGTTTCTACACCACGGAGTCGAATGAGGACGGTTTTGACCCTGACTTGGTTTTGAGAGCTTTCACCATCAAGCCCGGACCCCTATCTCCGATCGGGCGCTGTTGGCGGGCTTTCTGATGCTGTGGCTGAAGCGCTGTGTGGTGCCTACGCTGCCGCATGAAGTCATTGTTGCTGACGTGGTGTACCCGGCGGTGCTCCTGGCTCATGGGAACCCCATAGCCTTTCCCCCGGCCGTGGCGGCTGGTATTCAGAGCGGGCTGCGGGCGCTCACTAAGAGTTTCTGCGAGCCACCAAAAACTGCAGACTCCGAGGGAAAGCCGTATGTTGACTCAGAGGGGAGTCCGACGGTGAAGCGTCCCAACCCTCGTGTCGAGCTGCCTTACACGTACCTTATTGCTTGGTACGTGATGCATTGCCCTTCTTTGATGACGGCAGCGCGTTGGAGGGAGGGTTCTGTCCCTTTTGTACAGCGGTTGGAGGGTTCAAAATGGCGTGATCCTTATATGTATTACGTCCGGAAGTGCCTTTCAGACCCTGCAAAACACAGCTCAATCGCTGCCTCCTCCAGATCCTTGATGCATCTTTCGGGGATCTACTTGTTGATTCTGTTGGCCCAGATGACTTCACGAGGTTATCCGCGGGGGCCTTCTGGTGGTTGCTAAATATCCGGCCCGGATATTGTGCTTTTCCGGCAAGGGACGTCATGTACCATTGAGCCGTACATGCCGAGTCGCTTCGCTCGACAGTTCGGCTATGATCAGCTCTATGTCGGGAACCCCAATGCTAGACTCGCCTTCGAAGGGAACCTGTTCGAGGGTGCTCGGGCCTGGTACTATAGTGTGGCTGGAGGGACGGGAGTATCTTTCCGTCTACCTCTCGAGGGGCCCAAGTGCCGTACGAGTTTCAGTTTCTGTACTTGGTACTCCCAAGCCATCCAAACGCCAGACTTTTTCCGGCGTCTTCATGCATTGAGAGCATCAATGCAAGTCTTGAGGCCAGGACTGATTCTAGTAAACCGACGAAACTCGTAGAACAGTACCTGAAGGCCCAAAAGGAGGTCGGGCGAAGATCGAGGAGGGAGCCCCCAGCAGTGAGGGCGGGGAGCCGCGACGGTAAGGGCAGAGCCACCAGCGACAAGGGCAGAGCCACCAGCCACGAGGGAGGAGCCGCGGGCAAGGAGGTCTAAGCAGTTGGCGAGCAAGCTTCGCCGACGCTCTGCTTCTATTGCTGAGCCTGCCCCAAAGAAGGCTCGGAGGGACTTAACGGCTGAAGTCTCTCAATCCGGAGACATCTCTGCTGGAGTTGAGGCTCCTCCTGAAGACGTCCCTGTTAGAGTTGAGGAACCGTCGGAAGATGAAGATTTCCCCACCCTAGTCCGTGCCCCTAGGTCACACTGCAAGACCGTGGAGGAGGGGGAGCTGTTGACGAACTCACCGCTGGTGATGATGATGAGCGGCTGAGGTCGACATAATGGGTGAAGAGGATGTTGAGATTCCGGGACTCTCAGCTCAGCCCGAGCTTCCTTCTGCTCATGAATGGAGAGGTGAGGTACGGCAGCCGGGGTCTCCTAGCGTCTTCATTTCTAGTCCTAGGGCAGTTGATCCTAGTCCTACCACTGGGGTGATCGGAGGCAAGGCTCCTATTGCGGGGCTTCCTCACGTTGCGCTGTCGTCTTCTTCGTTATCGGGGGAAAGCGCTTTGAAGACGAGCTCGACTATGGCGATGAACCCGCTCTTCCTGATCAGAGCAAATTCTTCCACATCTCGGAGGAGGAAATATATGGGGGCGAGCCATCGACTGCACCATCGCTGGCGATTATCCCTGCTGAAGGTACTCTTTCCATCTTCCGTCCTAATTTCTCTTTACATATTTGAAGAGGATGTTCTAACATTCTCCTCTTATGTTGCAGGGTCGGCCGAAGATGCTGAGGCTACAACCTCCTCGCATATTGAGGAGATGGTGGTAGAGTTGACCCGGCCCAAGGGGATTGAGGTCTCGGCTGCTGAGATACCCTCAAGGGGGCAGCTGTTGTTGAAACTGGGGAGCCTTCCACTCTGCCAGAAGAGGAAGCAACCACTGAGGCTGAGGAGAGGCTCTCACTCTGCCGGGCGAGGAGGTTACTGCTGAAGCCAGGGAGAATTCTACCCCGCAGGATTCGACACCTCTGGACCTCCAACTTGGTAAGGCAGCTCTGACGTTTTAAATGTTTCGCTTTTCCATCATTGTGGCTGACGCTGCGATAACTTGCAGAGAGGACTGAGGGGGCTCAGGTGGAGAGTCCGATGGTTGGTACCCTTCCAGAAGGCCATACAGCTCAGTCTCGGTGGAGGTTTCTGAGGAGGTCGTGCTTACTACTCCCTCATTGGTCATGGAGGCTCCTGTAGAGGTAGTACTCCGGAAGCGTCAGCGGCCGGTCTAGCCCTTGCCGTCTCGACGGCCAGCACGACTCTTGTGCGAGAAGATCCGCCTTATATCCCCTATCCTGTGACAGAAAAGGGGTCGGGAAGCTTCCTAGGTGGTGAAGACATGGGGGAACTGGCACGTCAGATGGTGCAGCAATCTTCGCTTCGATGGGATCATGTATTAATCTCATCTTACGTGGAAACAGCTCGTTCCAATTTGCCCGGACGCTTCTTAAAAATCTGGCCGTGAACGTCGAATTAACCGGAGGCCCTTCACTTGCCAAGGCGTGTCTGCGGGTGGTAGAGCAACTGGGAGACTACCTGCAGGAGCTGGAGTCTTGGAAGATGCTGGCTCTTTTAGTGAGGCCCAGGCCACCCTGACTAGGCTCCTAGCTGCTCAAGAACGAGAGCGACAGGAAGCGGAGGCACAAATCGCTGCAGAGATCCGCAACTCGAATATTCCCAGGCTGAATGTCAGAAACTAGCTGGCGATTCAAGGGAATCCGAGCTTGTCATGCAGAGCACAGAGCAAGTCATCATCAGGGCTCGGGACACCATTGCCAAGGCAGAAGTTGTGCTTGCGCTCAATGAGGAAAAGCTTGCTACCATCAAAAGCAGCTAGAGGAGCAACAAGCTGCTAAGGCGCGAGCTGAAGAGAGTCTGTCTCTACATTCTTCCAGGGTGGAATCTCTGCGAACGCAGCTGGCCGCAAGAAATTTCTTATCCGAAGAGGAGCTGCGGGACCGGGCTATTATGGAAGCTGAAAAGACGCGCCAACACGAGATTCACCGCCTTAGGGAACAAATCCGTACCTTGGCGAACCAGGACATTTAGCCTTCTTTTCTTTTCCCCCTTTTTTTGTAAAGAAGAGGACACTCTGTTTAGAGTGTTTGTATCCACTTTTACTGTTTATAATAAAAGTTTGAAAAATTTGCTCCATCTTCTTTGCTCAGCTGTAGGCGAATCCAACTCCTTGGTAACTGGCTGTGAATATTAAACTTAGGTAAGACTAAGTTCTGTTAATGAAACGCGGCTTGACTCTGAGTCTTCTTAATGAGACGCGGCATTGATCCATAAAGTGAGACGCGGCCGTCAGTCCACGGGAACTTAGATTTCACTAAGTCCTTTTGATGAGACGCAGCGTCAATCTCAGATTGATACGCGGTCTTCTTGATGAGACGCAGCATTGATCCATAAAGTGAGACGCGGTCGTCAGTCCATGGAGTGAGACGCAGCGTCAATCACAGAGTGAAACGCGGCTCTGAATAACGCGAATCTGTCTTGCTAAGAAAGACGCGGATCGAGCAGACACGGGATATACGCAGCCTTGTCTGCTGAAGAGACGCGACTTTCCCATCTGCGTTCAATGCAGCATGACTTAAAAGATTTTTAGGAGATCTTTGAACGTCAGCCTTCACTGTCGATTGGGGTTCCGGGTCATCCGTTGCTTCCCAAGGCAGTTATCCACGCGTCGGCCTCTCATTGGATTCAGGCGTTAATGCCCTTGCATGCAGACCGACGTTGGCGGTTGAAAAACCGGCGCTCTCGTCGGTTTCCAAAGCAACGTTCCACGCGCAGTCCTTTATTGGGCTTTGACAGTCGTGCGCGACGGTTCCGATTGATGCCCCATTAATGACAGTTATTAGGGACTGCCTATAAATAGAGTGCACCCTCTCCCTCTTCAACAATCCAACTTAGACTGTTTTTTTTTGTTTGCTCTGAGAGACCACGCCTTGAGTTATCTTTCAGAGAACCGTCTTCATGGGTGAAGGTGACCCCGTGGATGAAGATGACCCAGAGCTCTCATGCCTCTGTTTGGTCTCTTCAGAAGGAATCCTCTCTCGAATCATCTTGCGCGCCCGCGTTTGGATGCAGAGAGGCCAACTCTGGACGGAGGTTTCTGTGGTATGTCACCCCGATGATGTCCATAGCCTGTATTTTGGCATAGTCATCTGAATGAAATTCTGGTGCATTCCTATTCTGGAATTTGTGCTGGTGACTTGAACTTTTCTGAACGCGGGCTCTTGACGCTGGCTTTGCTCATGGCTATTGCCTTGGCGCGTTTCAGACCTGAATCTTGCAACTCCTGTTCACCCAACAGAGAGATGGCAATTTTCGGCGTTTGAAGTTTTTTCGCGTCTAGTACATTAGACGCGGGTGCAAACTGAGGCCGCGTTTGAATCCTGTGCGTGGCACAGTTTTGACTCGCGTCTGTTTCTGCCGACGCGGTGGTTTGACTGTGCGGGTTGTTCCCGCGTCTGAAGTCTTCAATGACTGCTGCGTCTGTCACTTAGTTTTCTTTGTTAAAGTATACTAAGTTTCAGATTTCTGACTCTCTTGTTTATTCTTTGCAGGTTGGCTTGATCGTCTTTTTTTCAGGTTCGCTGGGCCCGCGAAAGAATATATCGGCTGGCGAACTTGCTCAATATTCGTTTGTAAGAGAGTAATTATGGTCCTCGTCGTTTGTAAGAGAGTAAATTATATCTCTGACGAGGACCCAAATCTCGCCAAGGTCTCTTCAGATCTCCTGCACCACTCTTGCCTGATGGCAAGAGATGGTCAGGGTATGCATGACGGCGATGAGGTTCCGGCGGTTGCGGTGGCGGAGAGGATCCTCTTCCTCTCCCATCCCAGAAGTGACATCAAGGACAGTCCATGTCCTTTGGATGGCCTGCGGGGGAAAGATCAACTCTTGAACGAAGGGTTGCAGGCTCTTCTGTTGCCACCGGACCTCAAGAAACCATTGCTCCTGGCTTAGTCAGCTAGGGCGCTTTCGAAGTTGGCGTCGTGCATCAAGTGCAATCGGTTCCAACAGTCGCCACAATTTGGCACTTCTCCAGACATCATGCACTTAGGATCAGATGCGGCTTCAAGGAGTGAGTACGGCCTCAGAGAGAGAGAGGGACTTCTTTGTACTCCTTAATTGTAACACTCAATCTTATTGTATAAGAGAGCGTTTTGTATCACTTTCATGTGTTTGGATATAAATAAAAGTGACACTTTCCTTTTGCCTCTTCATTGTCTTGAATGTTTTGTTTTAGAAGCAAAAGAATGATTTTGGTGGACCCGCCACTTTGTAAAAGAAAGTGACAGGGGGAATGCGTACTCCCAGAGAAGGTGAACTTTTGTCAAGTGTCTGGGATTGACTTGATTCAAGGTCAGTTGGGGAATTTGATAAAACATTGTCAGCGGTGTAATGTTAACCTAACAATGTCTTTAGGTGGACCTGTTATTCTGTTGAAGAGAATAACAAGTGAAACTAGACCCGCGAGGAATCTGGTAAAGCTTTTACCGTTAGAGGTGTGATATTAACTTAACGGGTTGGAGATAGTCTTGTCAGAAGTGTGGTGTTAACTCGACAAGGATGTGAGTCAGAGGTGTGATATTAACTTAACTCAGAATGTCACTGTCATAGGTGTAATGTTTAACTTAACAGTGAGGTAATGCTAGAGGTGTGATGTTGAACTTAGCATTGGTCATCTCGACTTAGACGAAGAAGTCGAGGAAAGGTCATGGCCATAGGTGTATTGTTGAACTTAGCGATGACTCGGATGCTAGAAGTGTAGTGTTAACTTGGCATCGTCCATTTCAGCTTCGATACGGAAGTCTGAAGAAAGGTGACTATCAGAGGTGTGATATTAACTTGACAGGCACTCGATGTACTGCTTAGAGGTGTAATGTTAACTTAAACAGTAGTTTGTCAGAGGTGTAATGTTAACTTGACAAGAATTGGCTCGTGATAAGAGCAATTTGAGGACCTGTCATTCTATGATGAGAATTGACAAGTGGAATTTGAAATGCCAGAGGTATAGTGTTAACTTGGCAAATTTGAGAGTTTGTTACTCTATGCAGAGTTAACAAGCAAAGTTTATACTCAACAAAGAGTATTCATTACCAGAGGTATAGTGTTAACGTAGTAATGATTGCATTTTGTGGTCCTACCATTCTATGGACGAGAATTGGTAAGGGATTTTGGAGGAAAGAGTGGACTTGAGTCCACTTAGGATTTTTAGCAAACCCTCAGCTATCAACGGTTTGACATGCCTTTACCAACTACCGTTTGAGCGGGCTAGGCTAGCCATGCTATTCCCCTCAGCATGATGAGTTGTCGAGGATTTATGTCGGGCTTAAAGGCCAACATTTCCTCTATCCTTAGCCGTCGAGGGCGTCGGATCAAATGGGAACGTGTCCCTTAGGATTTTTAGCAAATCCTCAGCTGTCAACGGGTTTGACATGCCTTTACCAACTACCGTTTGAGCTGGGCTAGTCATGCTATTCCCCTCAGCATGATGAGTTGTCGAGGATTTATGTCGGGCTTAAAGGCCAACATTTTCCTCTATCCTTAGCCGTCGAGGCGTCGGATGTTTGATCAGAGGTGTACTTTTAACTTGATCGATCAGAGGTTACTTTTAACTTGATCGGAGGAAGAGTACTATTAAGGATAGTACTTCTTCAAGAATTTGCCATTGATCGGCATCATGAGTGTATCGCCATTTGAAGTTATGAGGCGATATGACCCATTTGAGTAGACTGACTCTATCACAAATGGTCCTTCCCATTTGGGTTGAAATTTTCCTTTTGTCTTGTGCGTCATGACCATAGGTCTTCGGACGGCTAAGACAAGGTCGCCTTTCTGAAAGTTCGCACTTTAACTTTCTTGTTGAAGGCTCTGGTGATTCGAGCCTGGTAGAGCTCGATTTGCTGTTGGGCTTGCAGACGCTTGTCGTCTAAGGCCTCCAGTTCCTGGAGTCGCTGTCGATGCTTCTCCTCGGTCGTCATCTCCGCTGTCAAGGCGACGCGTAGAGATGGAATTTGGATCTCCAGGGGAAGCACGGCTTCACATCCTATACCAAGGAAAACGGCGTGGCTTAGTCGGGGTTCGCACAGTTGTGCGATAAGCCCATAAGCATTCACCCAACTTGTCGTCCCAATCTCGTTGACTTTTCGAGACGAACTTTTTAAGAAGCTTGCCAATAGTCTTATTGAAGGCTTCTGCAAGACCGTTAGCAGCAGGATAGTATGCCGTTGAGGACACACTCTGGATTCTGAACTTCGCGCAGAATCTCTGGAAAGCCTGGCTGATGAACTGGGGTCCATTGTCATGGATGATACGCCGAGGTACACCGAAGCGGTAAATAACGTGATGTTTCACGAACTTGATCACGTTAGAAGATTTTACCTCTTTCAAAGGGATAGCTTCGGCCCACTTTGAGAAGTAATCGGTTATCGCTAGAATGAACCGATGTCCTTTCGATGATGGTGGGCTGATAGGGCCAACCACGTCCATCCCCACATTTCAAACGGCCAAGTAGAGGTCGTAGAGTGGAGGTACCCTGGTGCTTGATGGATGAAATCGCCGTGTATTTGGCAGGCGTGACATCTCTTAGCATAAGCGACAGCATCGGCGATCATCTTGGGCCAATAGTAACCCAACCTTTGGAGTCGATGTGCCAATTTGGGGCCAGGTTGATGAGCTCCACAAGTACCATCGTGGGCTTCTTTCAATACTCCTTGGGCTTCTTTTGATGAGAGGCATCGGAGCAGGATCCCGTCATGCGATCGACGATACAATGTTCGCGAAATCGCATTATAGTAGAATTTGGGGGCTTTTCTTCGGATGGCAGCCGCCTCCCTGGTGTCCTCAGGCAGGATGCCGTACAAGACATAGTCGATGTAGGGGAATCGCCAGTCTTTAAGCTCTAGACCGGTTGACACTTCAAGTGTTTCCTTGTCGTGATGATCTCCCGTTGACCCTGGGCAGTCTCCGAGTGAAATTTTTGGACAGTACAGGTCGTGGCTATAGACGAATACTTTCTCCATTACTCCAGCTGGAAGGGCTAAGGAGGCAGCAAGGGATGCAAGTGCATCTGCATGCGCATTTTGCCTGCGCGGTACATGGTCGATGTAGAAGTTTGAAAACCTCTCGGCCATGTGGATTGTCGCATTGTAATAGGGTACTAGATCTTCATGTCTGACCTCATATTCTCCGCGAACTTGGCTGACGATGAGTTTAGAATCACCGTACGCCTCGAGATTTTTAACGCCAATCTCATCGGCGAATTGCATCCCAATCAAAAGAGCGTTGTATTCCGCCACATTGTTGGAGCAGGGTTCGGTCAGTGAGACAGCTCGGGGAATCACATAATTTTGTGGGGAGACGAGTACCACTCCTACCCCCGCTACTATGCGTCCTTTGGGCTTGTCCTTGATGCACCGTCGAAGAAAAGTTGCCATACTTGACTTTCGAACAACGTCTGAGTCAGGCAGACTTCGGCGGCCTCGTCTGGGAGATCCTCATAGAGCTTGGCTGCCCTCGGATCTGGGTGTTCAGCTAAGAAGTCCGCCACCGCTTGTCCCTTAATAGCCTTTTGTGGCAGAAAATGCATCTCATATTGTGATAGCAATATGGCCCATTTTGCCAGCCGGCCATTTAGTGAAGAAGGCTTTGTCATAAGTAACCTCAAAGGATTGACTTTTGATATGACATTTATAGTCTGGCCTACCAGATAGTGTCGCATTTTCTGAATGGCGAACACTAGTGCCAAACATTCCTTCTCGATCGGGTTGTACCGATGTTCGGCCCCAATCATTGTTCTACTTAGATAGTAGATTGCTTGCTCACGTCCCTGATCGTCATTCTGAGCTAGTAGAGCTCCCAAGAATGATCCATTGCTCGGACGTACACCAGGAAAGGCTTTCCGGACACCGGAGCTGCAAGAACTGGTGGTTGGGTGAGGTAGTGTTTGATCTCCTCAAATGCTTTTGACAAGCGTCGTCCCAAATGAATGAAACACCTTTTTCATCAGCTTGGCGAAGGGTTGGCATCTCCCGGAAAGGTTTGATATGAACCTGCGGATGTACGCCAATCGTCCTTGTAATCCCCTGAGCTCCTTGAGGCTTCTGGGGGGTTGCATCTCTTGGATAGCGCGGACTTTCTCTGGATCCAGATGGATTCCTGTGGAAGTCACAACAAATCCTAGGAATTTGCCACTGGCTACCCCCAGGAAGGATTTGGTGGGGTTCATCTTCAATTGATGAGCCCGCATGATGTCGAAGACCACCTTCAGGTCTGCTATGTGATCACCTTTAGTGCGACTTTTCACCGCGATGTCATCGACATAGCATTCCACCGTTTTCCGCATTTGCTGATGGAAAATGGCGTTCATGGCCCTTTGGTATGTTGCCCCTGCATTTTTCAGTCCGAAGGGCATGACGGTGTAGCAATATACCCCTAGAGGAGTCCTGAAGGAGGTATGCTTTTCGTCATCGGGATACATCTTGATTGATTATATCCTGAGAATCCTGAGATCCATAAAGGACATTCGCTCGAATCCACAAGTATTGTCAATCATGACATCTGTGATTGGCAATGGGAATTCGTCTTTGGGGCAGGCCTCGTTTAGATCACGGAAGTCGATGCAGATCCGGATCTTCCCATTCTTCTTGGCGACGGGGACGATGTTGGCTACCCAGTCGGGATGTTGTTCTTCCCGGATGAAGCCAGAATCGATGAGCTTTCTGACTTCTGATTGAATTGCCTCCATTATTCGGGACGGAACCGTCGCTGCTGTTGTTTGACAGGTTTTACGTCCGAATTGTGTGTTGAGGCGGTGCATGGCCACTTGTGGATCAAGCCCTGGCATGTCCTCATAGTTCCAGGCGAAGACATCTATATACTCTTGTACAAGAGATATTAGATCCTTCTTCTCTGGAGGCGACAGGCCGTCACTTATGAAGATGGGCTTGGGGTTGGCCTCATCTCCTAGGTTGATCTGAACAACCTTGTCATCTGTGGGTGGCTCACGCTGTTCAAAGCGGATATCCCAAAGAGCATTCAAATGTTTGATCCAAGGATCTGTATCAGGTTGGATTATTTCTTCATCTTCATCTTCCAGATGGCCTGTTGAAACCATGTTTACTGAAAGCCCTTTGAAGATGTTGCCGACACTGACATCTGACTCCCACGATGACGTGTCTGAAGAGCAATCGTGACCTGATGACTCTCGAGAATCAGAGGCTGATGGGACTGGAGTTGATACATAGCCCAACCCCCTGCGCGTCCGATGATAATAATCGGGGGCCTTCCCTTTTGGCACAAAGGATCGAAGTAGCGTCCTCCTTCCTTTGCCGAAGTTCAACCCGGGCTTGTTGGTTAGATCGTACCCCATTTGCTTCATCATTCTGAGTGCTTTCGATTCATAATGGTCGAGCTGAGGGGATTCCTCCTCGCTTTCCGATTCTTCGCGGGGCATCGGTTCAGACGAGATTCGCCGAAAAGTATTGGTCTTTGGCCTTTTCGTCTTGCCGGAACCAAGAATATAGATTCCTGCGCATCGCCATTATCCTGATATGTCCCGAAAGATGATTTTACTGGTACATGCAATGATGTCAAAGCATCCATTGCCGACCAGATGTCATCGTCTACGTCGGTAGTAGTATCCGACGGTATTGAATCGGATGCACACGCAGAAAAATATTCAAAGTCTAGACTTTCATTAATATACCAACCGCCTGCATCGTCGGTGGTATTATCAACATCGAGCTTATTAGTGCTCTTTACAAGTGGTTTTAACTCCCACAGGCACTTTTCTTGCTCGGGCTCAGTGTCAGCCTCATTACCAGAGTCTGGCGCCTCCAGTTGCGGGTTTCATCCACCGGATCCTGATATAAAAGGGAATCCGTGAAATAATTCTCGACTCCCTTGAACGGATACCTTTCGGCAACCAACGTTTGCACCTTCCCACTCGCGTCAATGTATTTCATGACTTGGTGAAGAGTGGAGGGAACGATGGAGTTGCGGTGGATCCATGGTCGTCCCAGCAGCAGATTGTAGGAAGTGTCGGCATCGATGACGTAGCATGTCACCTCCGACTTGAGGCTCCCAATCTGGCACTTGAGCTTGATCTTCCCCATCGGACGGGTGCCGTTGGCATTGAACCCGTAGATGGTCGTCTGTGTAGGGCTCAGACGGTGGGTAGGGATGCCGAGGTGTTGCATGACTCGGCGGGGCATAATGCTCAATGCGGACCCTGGATCTACCTGAATGCGGTTCACCTCAGATGATCCGATGTAACCTGTGAAGTACAGGGGTCGATCATGCTTCCCTTTCACCTGCATATCATCTGCCGTGAAGGTGATGCAGGGGGCATTCTGGGAAGCGTGGAGGCAATCCTCTACATCTTCCTCCTTCGGCACCTGGGTCATGAAGACCTCAGCATTTGCCAGAGCTTCTTGCAGAGCTTCCCTGGTCGACTTTGATAGTCTAAGAAGTTCATACAAGGTAATGCGTGCCGGAATGTTGGCCAGCTGAGCCAGGACATCAAAGCGGTAAGGTGCCGAAGACCCTTCCGCGATGCCTCTTTGAAGGGCTCGAGAGAATCGAGTCTCCTTCTGTTTCTCCACAGGTGGCTTCGTGGAGGGCCTAGTTGGCTCTGCAGCCGGTTGCGGAGGGTTTACCGCCACTTCGCCGTACTGCTTCAAGTAGGTTGACCCGAACGAGTTCCCGTCGTTGGTTGGTTGGGCTCTGCGGCCAAGACTATCGTTTCCTCCTCTGAGTCGGTCAGTGAGGGAACATCATCCTCTGCTTCTCGGGAGGAGGCACATACCACATGGCAGGACGAAGCTTTTGCCTTGCCTTTGGACTTCCTGTTGGTCACAGTAGTCCACTGTTGTTCATCGACGAGGTCAGGGTGGACCCACATGGTTTCCCCCTGAGGTGTAGAGACGGCTACCAAGCCCTTCTCCTGCTGCTGGTGAGGGTCTGTGTTGACCACTCTTAATTCTCCCCTTGGAATAGGAGTTACCCCCGCAGGCGCTGGAGGTTGTCTCCCGAACTGGAGAACCGACGTCACATTGGCCGTCACCTTCTTCTGCTCTGGTCGGAGTTTTAACACTTCCGCGTCAATCAGAGCCTGAAGAATGTCCTTGAAGACGTAGCAGCTTTTGGTAGGATGTCCCAACATCCTGTGGTACATGCAGTAGTTGGGATTGTCGGTCTTGCCGACTTCCTCCGGGCGCCTAATTTCAGGGAGCTTCAGTCGATTGCTCTTGTTGAGTAGCTTGAAGAGCGAATCGACGTGTTCCTCCTTGAAGGAATACTGCTTGTTGGCGCGGGGTTGGCTTGAAGAGCCACTTGCCCTGCCTGTTTGAGGTTTGGCGGGGGATTTGATCTCCGTCGCCAAGTTATCCTTCCGCTTCGTCTGGAGGGAGGTGTCTGGTGCCGGTGCACGCCTTGTCGACCTTTCCGGCCGCAGCTTGCCTTCCTCTGCCCTGACACGGGCAACAATCTCCTCAGCCTGTTCACCTTGTTGGACTAACTGCTTCCAGGTGCGGCTTTCAGCAACTCCTATTTGAGCAAGGAGTGAGGTTTGGAGATTGTGGCGGCATGTTTCCACCAGGGTGGCCTGGGTCATACCGCTTGGGCACCGGAGTGCCGTGTTCCGAAATCTTTCCACGAAAGATTTGACGGACTCCCCTCTCCGCTGTTTGGTAGCTAAAAGGGTGGGCATCGTGACTTCGGAGTCATCTTCGAAGAAGCGTGTCAAGAACAGCTTCTCTAGATCCCCCCAGTTCTTGATAGAACCCTCCGGGAGCTTCATAAACCACTCAAAGGCCAACCCTTTCAGGGTGCCGATGAACAGTCGCGCCAGGATGGCGTCATTATCTACTATATTCCCGGTCTGGGATTTGAAGTAGTAGATGTGCTGGTTGGGTGACCCCTTCCCGTCGAATGCTTGGAGGGTTGGAGCCTTGAACTTAGGAGGGTATGGAACTAAGTCCCACTCAGCCGGATAAGGCCGGACCACTCCAGCTTCTTGGAGGTCCTTGCGACTGGCAAGGGCATTGAGGCGTCGTTCCAATTGACTCATCCTCTTAGCATGAGTCTTCTCCTGGTCTTGGTCGCTTCTTGTCTGCGACGGGGGCTTGGACACATCCGAGGTAGATCGTCGTGTCTCGTCGGAAGGTTCGGAGGGTGGGCTTCCTCCCTTTCTCCCTTTCCCCTTCGACCGTCTAGGAGGAGATCTCGCTCTTTCTTCAAGCAATTTCTCAAGCATATGCTTGAGGGAGTCAATGGATCTTTGTTGAGAGGCGATTATATCCATCTGGCGCTTCTGCGTCTGCTCTAAACGCCTGGTCGTCTCCTCGGGAGTGTCTGCCATGTAGGCGGAAGCCTCCTTCTCGACGGAAGAATTTGAAGCCTGCGACTCCACTACAGCGGAGTGAGAATCACCCATTCTAATGCCGCGGGCTAAGGCATTATAGTCAATTGAGGGAATGGCCCCCGTCCGGGTGCGAGTGCGTTGATACACCCCTTCCGGCTCAGAGTCAGATTCCTCTGAGTTGACCATTGGTTGTTTTCCCTTGCTTCTGCTAGTCATATTTGCAGTAAGCTCCGGGTATTCAACATCTGAAAAGGTTCTCCTTCTGTGGGAGCGTCTTCTTTTGGCTGACGGGGGAATCAGGGTCAGCTGTCTGATTAAGGACTGCTGGTGCATGCCTGATCCATAATGGCATCCAGAGAGCATATGGATGAGCTGTTGACAGCAGCATGACGAAGTGGCTTGATTGGCACTTCTTTTCCTTGTCAAATAATCCCTCAAATCTGTGGGAGGGGGATTAAAGAGACTGGTCTCGCAACGTCGAAGACGGGAGACAGTCATGTGCTGTTCAGCCTGGACGCAGACTTCAGGGACGCGGTTCTCATGACGCGGCTGTATGACGCGTACGCGAGTCTCGCGTTGCTGCCTGATGCGTTTAGGCAGAGTTGCTTGAGAGAGAGTGGGCTGCTGGGCCCCACGCCTATGAGTGCGTACTTCCTGCGTTTGGAAAGACGCGGAGGTTTCACCCTGGCGTTTGATGAGTTGGTCCTCGGAGCACTCAACTTGAGGAGTATCGCGTTTGGGTCGCCAAACGCGGATCTCACGCACTGGACGAGGTGCGGGCAAGGCATCAGATTGTACGCCGCGTCCACCCCCGGTCAGACAACCAACGGTTCCGACTTGGAGTTGACGCGCGCGTCTCCTCTGTCGACGCTCAGCATTCCGGTTGCGTCGAGGAGGTGGAGAGAAACCAACAACATCCTGGTTTATAGAACCAAGAGTGTTCACCACGCGGGTTTCCTGAGAGACGTTGACGCAGGTATTCTGCGCGACGCAGTTGATCGCAGCAGCAGTGGTGCCAGGGACCACGCGGGCCTTCTGGGAGGCGTTGGCGCGTGTGTTCTGTGCGACGCGGTTGATCGCAACAGCAGTGCCTGAGGTCACGCGGGCCTTCTGGGAGGCGTTGGCGCGTGAACTTGTCTTGGCACAGTGGGCATCGGCACCCGGCAGAGCCTCAGATTGGGCTTCGGGTAGCTTTTCAGTTGAGACCCTGCGGCAGACGCGGGTCTTTGGGCTCTTGGAGCCAGAAGAGAGGAACTCTTCATACTTCGCCTGGTCGAACTCGACAACGAGTGTTTCGACCATCTTCCCCTTACGGAGAACATCATCCTGCGCCACGATCTGTTCGTCAGTGACGAAAGTAGTCCCCAGCGGAGTCGCCATCTCTTGTTTGACACGGAAAAAGGGGCGCTGGCGTAACGTTCCTTGAATCAGATGAAAAATTACAGCCGGCTTAATCTTCCGGTTACAAGGGAGGGAGAATATTGAATCTTGAATTCCCCCTTTGTTTAGTGCTGGGTTCTTCGGTGGCGGTGGAGAGTGAATCTTGTTCTCCGTTGACCAGATGACCGTTCTGGACCGTCGAGGGATCTTCTCCTTGGCAGGTAGAGGGAGTAACTCAGCTCCGTCTACCAAAACTCTAGAAGAGGAGGTAGGCGAAGAGCGGCTAGTACTCAGTAAGCTCGCTGAAGGGTCTTCTCTCTCTCTGTCGATGATCTCTCCTCTTTTTTTTTTTCGGAATCTCTCCCTTGCCCGATAATCGTTGTCCCCCCTCAATAGTGACGGGACTATTTATAGGGTTTTTAGGGGGTGATCGTGCCCCCTAAAAGTGCTCCACGATGAGGGCCAACTTCCCCGCTACATGGGCGGTGGATGGCGCCATAATCGGGGTGGTTACAACCAAGGTGGGGGCACCTTGTTGCTGAGACGCGGGCGTTGAGGCAACGCGCCTTGATGCTGAGACGCGGGCGTTGAGCCAACGCGCCTTGATGCTGAGACGCGGGCGTTGAGCCAACGCGCCTTGATGCTGAGACGCAGGCGTTGAGCCAACGCGCCTTGATGCTGAGACGCGAGTTATCTCTCGCGTCTTGATTGTCACATTTAGCCTTGCGCCTGGATCTTGGATCTCTGTGTTTTGGTGGCTTGTCTTAGTGATTTTTAGACAGCCTACAGTGAAAAGAGGTGTGTGTAACTTAACTTAGTTACACCTAGGTGTATTATAACCTTGCTCACACACACACATATACACTTGTGTCCTTCCAAAGGATTTTAGCCCGAACCTTCCAACTCAAATACAGCCATCGACATTCGAATACAAGATCAACTCTGTTGAAGTTGATCTATATTATTTCAAGTATCTATAAACAAAAAATCAAGTGTTTTGAATACTTTTTGCACATCCATCAAGCGGCCAAAAATGGATGGCCGAAAGTAGTGAGTTAGTTAGATCTGTCTTTAGACATATAAATTCTCGATCCGGTCATTGATTATGATCTAAACATTTAAAAACCCTTAAAAATCAATTTTTGTTAGGTTTCAAATGTTCTACACTGTTAGACTAACCAACTCACTATTTAGGCTATCCGTTTTTTCCCTACTTGATGCATGGGCAAAAAATATTCAAAACACTTGATTTTTTGTTTATAGATAGTTGAAATAATATAGATCAACTTCAACGGAGTGGATCTTGTATTTGAATGTTGGATGTTGGTATTTGAGTGAGAAGAATTCGACCTCAAATCCTTTTGGAAGGACACATGTCTCTCTCTCTCTCTCTCTCTCTCTATATATATATATATATATATATATATATATATATATATATATATATATATATATATAGTTCCGAAAGGATTCGAGCCTGAATGCTTCCCACTCAAATACCAACATCCAACATTCAAATACAAAATCCACTCTATTGAAGTTGATCTATATTATTTAAAGTAACTAAAAAATAAAAATCAAGTATTTGAATACTTTTTACCCATCCATCAAACAACACAAAATGGACGGCTGAAAGCAGTGAGTTGGTTAGATTTATGTCTTTTGACATACAAATTCTTGATCTGACCATTTGAACATGATCTAAACATTTAAAAAACCTACAAACCAATTTTTGTTAGCTTTAAAATGTTCTACACCGTTAAACTAACTCACTCATTATTTAGGCCATCTATTTTTTCCCTACTTGATGCATGGGCAAAAAGTATTTAAAATACTTGATTTTTGATTTATAGATACTTGAAATAATATAGATCAACTTCGACAGAATGAATCTTGTATTCGGATGATGTATGCTTCTATCTGAGTGGGAAGAATTGAGCTCGAATCCTTTCGGAACTACACAGGTCTCTCTCTCTCTCTCTCTCTCTCTCTATATATATATATATATATATATATATATATATATATATATATATATATATATATATAATACACACACACCCCTCAGCCGCCAGCTGAGAGACTTTCAGCTGGCGGCGACGCTGAATTTCAGACACAGATCGTGATCGCAACGCTACTATGGTCGCAATATTTTTGTGAGAAATGCTGTCATGATTGCAGTATTTTTTGTGAGAACTGCTACCATAGTCGCAGTGTTTTGTGAGGAATGCTATCATGGTCGCAGTGCTAATTTGACTGAGAATAACTGAAAATTTTTAAGACTGCGATCAGGGTTGCAGCGCCAGCTGAGAGTCTCTCAGCTGACAGCTGAGGTACAAATACCTCATATATATATATATATATATATATATATATATATATATATATAATATATATATATATATATAAGAGTTCAGTTACATTACACATAGGGGGTAAATAACTTAGTTATACACACCACTCTCCACCGTAGAATTTGCATGGAGATGTATAATTACTTCGTGTAAAAGAAAATCTGTTTTTACAGCGGATTATCATATCAAGTGCTCTTAGAAATGATAAGAAAATTTACTACACAAAAAGCAATACATAAAGACTCAAGGGTACCTTGAATAGTACTCAAGTGGAAAGATAAATGGCGAGTAGGATTGTGTCTTCAAGGTTTATGTTCACTGACAACCTCCAAGTGCAATGGCCTTATTTGGTTCTTTCGTATACTAGCGGGTACACTCGGACTTCTCTTCAACTGCATCAAATGCGAGAAAACCAAGTTAAAGAAGATGGATACAAAAGATGACATTTCTATTTCTCTAGTAAAGTGGGATGAAATATCAAACAGAAACAATGTGTGGTGGAAGTATCTTCACATTGGAACACGCACAGACAATTCAAGTTGCAAAATTGATGAAAAAAAGAAACAAAGCAGATATGTTTTACTTACAAGTTGTAGTGTGACTGATGCTATTGCTCTGGGGTAAAAGGTAATTCTGAGTGCTAAGGAACTTCACTAGTTTTCAGAAAATGAACAACCAGGAGGAGTTTCAATATTCCAATTAAATAATGAATATTTTTTAGATGTATGGTCTTTGCCATCAACATCTGTTGATTTTTTTATGACATTTGATTAGATTAGAAACAGTGGAAGGCAGAAAATGGAGATATAATGTAATGAAAATAGGTTAATAAAATCACCACGAATAAATTACTTTACTACCTATACTATTAAAAGATGTTGGGAAAATGAAGAATTAAAACATGAATCTTTGAGCTGAATTAAGGCGAGATCCGTTGATAGAATCAACCGGATAATGGTTGGAGTGTGTTCTCCTTCCATTAAGGATGAATATGGTATATTTACATATTTAATTCCATTTTAAAATGAATGAGATATTCAAGTCTAAAGTTTGCCTAATTTAAAAGCTAAAGGGAACTAAAAGTAGCTAAAAGCATTTAATCTCACATTAGATATGGAATGGACAATTGAAGTGTATAAATAGAAGAAAATGGGAACAAAGGGCGTGCCCTTTGGGTACTTATAGTTTTCGCGTGCGATTGGCGGGAAACCATGCCCGCGCGCGTCGGGGCGCGGGCGTGGGTTCCTATCTCCTTTCCGTGATTCTATGCACACTGAAAAACATTCTCTTCTCTCTTTGAACTAATTTCGATTTTTTGAAGAAAAAATCTGAAAAAAGATTCGATCTGAAAGGAGAAGTACTGCATTGAAATCTTGTGAAGGTACTGATTAACTTTGATTCGACCGGACGATGAATACCGTGAAGGAGTGTTGTATCTTGGGAGACCAGCGTTCAGTAACTCGTTAGCACCGAAGCGAGGGACATAATTGTCTTAAGGAGATTCGCTACATGCGTACCTCACTCCAATTGTTGTATAAGTGAACTAACATTCTTTATACAGGGGTTATACTGAAATATTTATACTCATAAATATTACTGTATATTGAGACTGACTAATACTAGTCTAATTGGTGTTTAACCAAGGAAGATAATTGAAAGGTAGTTCTGTAATTAAGGAACGTTCTACTAAACGGAAAAACCTCCCACCTGATATTCACCGACCTGGCCAATTAGATCGGTGATATTGATTAGTTGTCAGATCGATTTCTGTATCTAACAATCTTAAGACAGTTATTCGTTCTTAAAGTTACTTACTTCTGTTCTGTTTGAATCACAGAAGATGTCTGAGACTAATCAAAACAGTACCATTAAGGCACCAAACATGCAAATTCAGACATTGGTGTATGCTCCACTTCCTACCCCGAAGCCGGAGAAGCCAGAAAAATTTGATGGCACTGAATTCAAGATGTGGCAATAGAAAATACTCTTCTACTTGACCACTCTGCATTTGGCCAAATTCCTACAAGAGGATCCACCGGAACCCAGAATTGATCGGGACTCAGTCCTTGCAGTTGATACATGGACGCAAGGTAACTTCCTTTATCGAAATTATATTTTAAATGGACTAGATGACTCTCTTTACAATGTTTACAGTCCAATCACAACGGCAAAGAAGTTATGCGTCAGTCTTGATAAAAAGTACAAGAGGATGCCGGTACTAAGAAGTTCGTCGTAGAACGATTTCTGAAGTATAAGATGGTGGACAGCAAGACATTAATCAGTCAGGTGCAAGAATTCTAACTTATTTTGCACGAGATAGAGGCTGAAGGTATGATTCTACCTGAAACTTTTTAGGTTGCTACTACTGTGGAGAAACTCCCACCTGCATGAAGAGATTTCAAAAACTACCTGAAGTACAAAGAGTTATAGTTGAAAGATCTCATTGTGATGTTTCAGATTGAAGAGGACAACCGAAAGTCTGAAAAAATGAGCAACAAGAATTCTTATAAATTCAAGGCCAATGTGATCAAAGACTCAAAAGGGAAAGCGTCTACTTCTAAAGGTCTGAAGCAGAAAAAGACTGCCCAGGGGTACAGAGGCAAAGATCAAGAAGGAAAGAACAAGCGGTTCAAGGGAACTTGCTACATCTGCAACAAAGAGGGACATAAGGTGAATGAATGTCGCAGTCATCCCAAAAAGAATAAGAAGGACCATCCACAGGCAAACCTGACCGACCATGCGTCGTCAAACCTATCAGCTGTGGTGTCAGAAATGAATCTGACAACCAACAATAAGGAATGGTGGGTAGAAACTGGGGCTACTCGACACATTTGCTCTAAGAAATTATTATTCTCTGATTATTAAAAACTAGAGCATGATGAACAACTCTTCATGGACAACTCAGCCGTCTTTAAGGTCGAGAGAAAAGGAAAGGTCATCCTGAAGTGGACATCTGTGAAGAAGCTCACTCTGAACGATATACTACATGTTCTAGGTATCCGCAAGAACTTGATCTCTGGATCAATTCTTAGCAAGAAAGGCTTTAGAATGGTTTTCAAATCAGATAAGTTTGTACTTACTAAGGGTGGGACGTATGTGGGTATCTTCTTGATGGCCTGTTTAAGGTCAATGTTGCTGTAGTAGACAAAAGGTATATGTATCCGTATCCAAAGCTTATAAATAAAAGAAAATCTTCTGTTTATTTGCTTGAATCTCCTATTTTATGGCAAGCTAGATTAGGGCATATAAATTACAAGTCGTTGCAAAACTTATCTAATCTAGGATATATTTCTAAACTCAACTTGGAAAAAATTCGCAAGTGTGAGATTGTGTTGAAGCCAAGTTCGCAAAAAAATTCATTTCACTCAATTAATCGAAATACATAACCTTTAAGGTTAATTCATAGCGACTTGTGTGACTTGAAATTTGCGCCAACAAGAGGCGAGAAAAAGTATTTTATTATTTTTATTGATGACTGTACAAGATACTGTTATGTATATTTTCTAAACAGCAAGGATGAGGCAATGAATATGTTTCTAACATATAGAGCCGAAGTTGAGAATCAACTCAACAAGAATATAAAGATTCTAAAATCCAATCGAGGGGAGAATATAAATCAAACGAATTCAGTGAGTTATGTGCTAACTTTGGTATAATCTATCAAACTACAACACCATATACTCCTCAGCAAAATGAGATTGCTGAACGAAAAAACAAAACTTTAAAGGAGAAGGTCAATTCCATGCTCGTAAGTTCTATAGCTCCACAGAACTTGTGGGGGAAAGCTCTGTTAACTGCAAATTATATTCTAAACAGAGTACCCTATAAAAAACTTGGTCTTATACCATTTGAGTTATGGGATGGAATGGTAGCTTCCTATCATTACCTCAAAATGTGGGAGTGCCTTACAAAGGTTTTAGCATCACTACCTAAAAAGACTAAGTTGGGAGCAAAAATAATGAACTGCATATTCATAGGTTATGCCTTGAATAGCAGTACTTATAAATTTCTGGTACATAAATCAGAAATATCAGATATTCATATAAACATGATTATCGAATCTAGAGATGTTGTAGACATCTTTCCATATAAACGGGAAAAAGATAAGACTTCTGAGAAAAGAACACACGAGATGGTGTTGAGGGACGAAAGCCCCAAGGAACCAATTGATAATGCGAAAGTTGAACCAAGAAGAAGTCAGAGATCAAGAATCTCAAAATCTTTTAGTCCGGATTTCATAGCATATGCTATTGAAAGCGAGCCTCAAACAGTTAAAGAGGCTATGTCAACCCCTGAAGCACGAATGTGGAAAGAAACTATAAATAGCGAAATAGAATCCATCCAAAGCAATCATACATGAAAATTGACCAACTTGCTTCCTAGCAGTAAATCAATTGGGAGTAAGTGAATTTTTAAAAGAAAAGTAAAACCTGATGGATCTATCGATAAGTACAAGGCTAGATTAGTAGCCAAGGATTATCGAAAAGAAGGACTTGACTACTTCGATACTTATTCACCAGTAACAAGCATACTTTCATTCGAATGTTAACTCCGATTGCAGTATTACACAATTTAGATATTCATCAAATGAATGTCAAGACTGCATTCTTAAATGGTGAATTTAATGAAGAAATATATATGGAGCAACCTGAAGGATTTATAGTCATGGTCCAAGAACACAAAGTGTATAAATTGGTAAAATTCTTATACAGTCTAAATCAGGCTCCAAAATAATAGTATGAGAAATTCGATAGTGTCATGATCAAAGATGGATTCACTATCAATGAATGCCATAAGTGTGTATACACTAAAACAGTTGGAGATGCATATATCATTGTTTGTCTAAATGTAGATGACATGCTGATACTTGAGACTGATATTGAGGTTATTAAGTCCACAAAAAAAATGTTATCTAACAATTTTGATATGAAAGATCTGGGAGTTGCTGATATAATTTTAGGAATTAAATCATAAGAACACTAGATGTAATCACTCTATCTCAATCTCACTATGTGGATAAGATGATAGAAAGATTCAAGAAGAATGGGATAAAAGAGAATACAAATCTTTTTCTCCCACACATCCACCTTCACAAGAATACATAAACTGGAGTACGACAGTTGGAGAATTCTTAGATTATCGGAAGTCTAATGTATTTAATGAATTGCACTAGACCCAATATTGCTTATACTGTAAGCAAATTATGTAGATATACTAGTAACCCTAGTGATGATCATTGGACTGCTTTACTACGAGTATTAGGTTACGTATCACATGCTAAGAAATATGCCTTGAGTATAGATAGTATCCACCTATACTTGAAGGATACAACGATGCTAATTGGATTGCAGATTCTGAGGAATTAAAATCAACTAGCATATACGTATTTACTCTTGGAAGAGCAGCGATATCTTGGAAATCTTTCAAACAAACATGTATTGTCTGTTCCACAATGGAATCGGAATTCATAGCCTTAGACAAGGCTAGAGAAGAAGCAGAATGGCTTTGATAATTTTTGAAAGATATACCATTATGGCCAAAGCCAGTGCCCGCCATATGCATTCACTGCGATAATCAAGCAGCGATATCTAGAGCACAAAATTTATATATAACGGTAAGTCTAGATATATTCGTCGTAGATATAATACCGTTAAGCAGTTGCTCTCAAATGGAATTATCTCTATTGACTTTGTATCGTCAAAAGATAATTTAGCGGATCCGTTTATTAAAATTTTAAGTGGAGAGCGTATAAACTGCGCATCGAGAGAAATGAGTTTAAAGGCCTAACCTTACCGAGTCAGCTCAATGAAAATCTCACTTAGCGACTGGAGATCCTACAAACTAAGTTCAAAAGGAAAAGCTAGTTATGATTGACTCTGCAAGTAAGCACTTAGGAGCTTGGCTCCAATCCAGTCCTATGGTGCACCCAAGTGCTTTTTACAAGTGGATAAGGATAAGCTTAACGCTTTTAATGATGCATATATCTTGTTATTAAAACAAGTGGGGGTAAAGTAGACTAATCTTAATAGGATGATCACCTATATGAGTATAGAGCTGGGTCGGCTCTTTGGGAATCTCTATGGAGCCTGTTATTCCCTAAAGACTCTCTAAAATTAAGAATGTCCAGGGCCAAAATGGACACAACCGAGAATCAAAGTTGATTTTAAAAGTTACTATGTGAAATTTGTTGACTTGGCTTACAATAACGGCTAACAGTTCAAAACTTAGTTCACTGATTAGTTAGTAAGTCCGATAAACCTTTCGCTGTGGAAGGCTCAAGACCTAGTTTACCTATCCGGATGCAGTTTCTTTTCTGAAGTACCTTTTACTATAGAGTCAGTCTCTTTGTATGTCAATTTCTTGAATCTCCATTCATTGTGGAGGATTGTTGGGAAAATAAAGAATTAAAACATGAATCTTTGAGCTGAATTAAGGCGAGATCCGTTGATAGAATCAATCAGATAATGGCTGGAGTTTATTCTCCTTCCATTGGAAATGAACGTGAAATATTTACATGTTTAATTTCGTTTTAGAATGAATGAGATATTCCGTTTTAGAATGAATGAGATATTTACCGGGCGCGGGCGCGGGCGCGAGCTCGGATCCAACCCGGCCCGGTTCTTTTTGAACCGGGCCACATGGGTTTGGTGCTACAAGCGGGTCTCGACCCGCTCCGCTACCTGTCCGCTGCGCTGCAACGGTTGGAATGAATCGCTGCGTGATTCCTGTCTGAAGGAGTTGCAACGGTTCAGACAGGAACCGTCGCAACTGTTCTTGGACGACTTTGCCCTCCAACGGACTCCCAAGAGCACTATAAATAGCGCTCCTTTCTGTGATTCTAAATACACTGAAAAACATTCTCTTCTCTCCCTCTGAATTGATTTCGGATTTTTGAAGAAAAAAAATCTAAAAAAGAGATTCGTTCTGAAAGGAGAAGTACAGAAAATTCAACAGATTCTGCAATAAAGAATTGTTGTTTGAATCTGTCTCTTCCTAAGACATAAATTCTTCTCTCTCCCTCCTTTCTCTATAGTGAATAATTCTTCAAAGTTAAGGCAAATATTTTTCCTAGAATTTGTTTTCATCCTGCTGCATTGAAATGTTGTGAAGATACTGATTAACTACGGTTCGACCGTACGGTAATTTGGTAGTGCTATCCAAATACCGTTAAAGAGTGTTGTATCTTGGGAAACCAGCATCTAGTAACCCGTTAGCACCGAAGCGGGGGACGTAATTGTCTTAAGGAGATTCGCTACATGCGTATCTCACTCCAATTCCTGTATAAGTGAACTAACATTCTTTATACATAAGTTATACTGAAATATTTATGCTCATAAATATCACTGTATATTGAGACTGACTAATACTAGTCTAATTGGTGTTAAATCAAGGAAGGTAATTGAAAGGTGGCTCTGTAATTAAGGGACGTTCTACTGAACAGAAAACCTCTCACCTGATATTCACCGACCTGACCAATTAGATAGATGATATTGATTAGTTGTCAGATCGATTCTTGCACCTAACAAAAGAAACATGATGTGCATCATTGATTGAAGCATTCTGATATCGAATCATAACTCTAGATCTGAGTTTACAAATCTCCTTAACTAATGACCTGCACCAAAATTTATTCAGGAACATGAAATTGTTAGAACAAGATAACCTAGTTCTAGTATATAAAATGAAGTGATATACGGGGGACAACTACGATATAACCACAGAGGGCATAGAGCTCCATAAGTATAACCTCTACCTTTTTTGTCCATTATTGATACAAGGTAACTGTTTCTTATCTGATCAGTGTTATTGGTATTAAGATGAGGATGCCTCTTCCATATGCAATCTTGAAGGAACTGGACATCTATCACCTGAAATTATATGCTTTAGAAAGGGAAAATTCCTAGAGCTATGGTCTATGTTGAACAGACATGGACATATCAACATGCATAGGACATGACAGGATACACGGACACAAAGCAAATTCAAAAAAAGTACGTAAACCAGTGTTTTAAAAAACCCGTTTTGTAGCCCGTTATAACTCGTTATATATCATAACACTGACCAACCGTTATGTAACAGGTCTAAAAAACGCAATGTTTGATAACTATGGTTATTTTGCTCGTAACTTACGTTACGTTACGTTATTAATGTAACACACCGAAACTTACATTACGATGCAAATCGACTTTTTGTAACCTCATATTCTCTCGGTCTAGGGTAAAAAAAATCCCGCAAATTCGCTCGCTTGCTCGTCCTCTCTGCAACATTGTCGTCGTATCCTCGTCAGCACTGAGAAGAAGACATACCTCCGATCGACAGCAAAAGAAAAAGACCTACCTCTGATGGATATCCGTCATAGTAGTTCTCGCCGGCGTCGCTCTGAGATCGGGGGAGAGAGAGCAGAGAGATCGGGAGCGGGAGAGAAAGCAGAGAGAGATTGGGAAGGGGAGAGAGCAGAGAGAGCAGAGAGATCAGGGATAAATATCGGAGAGAATGAAGGACACGGAGGGTTTAATTGAATAGCATATTGTAAATTAAATTATGAATTATAATGAATAACATAACTAAAAATTATGAATTATGATTGAATCATGAATTGTTATAGATTGAATAGCCTGGTTAAAAATTATAAAATATGTGAATCATATTGTTATTTGTGTAGGTGAAATTATGAATTATAACTTGTAAATGTGAAAATTTATTCTGATACTTGCTAAAAATTGTTGTGAGACTTGCTAATGTTTTGATATTTTTTTAGATTTTTTTAAAATTATTTTCTTATTTATAAAAAATCTTAAATATAGTACATACATTTATTTTTATTAATTAAATATTAAATCGCGTAACTTACGTTATGCGTTACGTTACAACCTATATTAACATAACAGAAGAAAAACGTTATCATTACGTTATCGTTATTTTAAACATTGACGTAAACAATAGAAGTATTGTGTCCAATACATACGCCCGACACGCGTGTCCGACATGGTGTTCAAGTAGAAGTGTACGCTACACCACGACACGACATGTGAATTGAAATCATAATATGACATGAAAGGAAAGTATCAATGGGCAGTAAAGATATGGAAAAAGATTAATACTATTAAATTTGGGATTATCCCTAATCAATACTATATCAGAATACCTGTCAAATTAATTTGTTATTTAAAATTCAGTGGCAAAAGAGGAATCATAAGTCATGATAGTCTACATCAGTATAGATAAAATTTTCAAAACAAGAACAAACTTAAAAGAAATTTCTATGAAAGAGAGAAAAGATAAGACAGTCTATAAAGAATTAATAGTATGGGTAATACCAGGGAGTCCATAAGCATCACTTGGTTAAGCTCAATTTTGACAGCACAGCAGCTGCCTGATCCCCACCTAACAAAAAATACGGATGCCTTAGAGCAGCAGCAGCAGACAATCTTCCCCTTCTGAGAAATCCTCGCTCGGAAATAAGCTTTGTTGCCAAGTCCCACCCTCTACCAGAATCAAGATCTAGTAGTCGCAGGTCTGGCCTTGAACTAGTAACCTCCCGCCACCTATTTAGATCATAACCTACTCTTTTTATCTCTGAGTTAAAATTCTTCAGACCTGAAGTAGACCTCAGAGTTGGAATTGCCATTTGCATGAGTATAATTCCAGCAGAGAACATATCAAACAAGTCAGGACTATTAAGCTGTAGAAACCAAAAAAATTGTCAAGATTATAAAGATGACAAAAGTTTTCAACATTATGTTAGTATTCAAGCATAAACGATAGTTGGATCATAATAAGTCACCTGCCAAATAAATGGTGAAAGAAGGGCTGCAATAGGTTCTGGTGGAGGTTCTGGCGTCTCCTCTGGCATCACATATAGTTCAGGAGGGCAATAGTCCGGATCAAGTAACCCACGGTTAGGTACATAGTTCTTGCCAATGCGAAGGTCAGTGGCTGCTCCAAAATCTATCAGCTTGATTTTCCCTTTCCTAGTTACAACTAAATTAGCAGGCTTAATGTCTCGGTGAACAATCCCCGTGTCATGGATTTTCTTAAGAGAACTTATTATCTGTCTCATTATCTGCTTTATAATCAAAGCATTCCGTTTGATTGAATCTAGTCCTTGTAGGATGCGTCCGAACATGATGGACTCCAGGTTTAATGGGAAGCTTCGCTCACTCATGTAATCAGCTAGATTTCTGTCCCCCTATGACATAGTATTAGCACAATTTAGTAACATGAAAAAATGGAACCTTTTGAGCTTAAATATATAGAATCACGGAAAATTACAGAAAATAGCAAAACCTTGTCATCTAGGTACTTCAGAGTCGTACTTCAGCGTCTTATTCAAATTCTATAAAGTATGCACAAAATAAGTATTATATTTGATACGTGTCTTCAACATTACATAGCTTCATGATAGAAATGTCCTTACTACATAGCTTCATGATAGAAGTGTCCTTACTACATAGCTTATATGTGATGAAAGAAATAAAACTGTGAAATCCCGAAGAAAATTGCAAAACCTAAGTTAATAACAAACATGAACAAAATAGGTCTATGTCCATGAGCTATGTAGCACGAACACTTCTATCATTAAGCCGTATCATGTCCGAAACTTATCCGACACGTGTGTCGGACACACATGTCATGCGTAATTTTAAGAATTTGCCACGTGTCCACGTGTCGCGTCCATTTCAATGTTGCCGTGTCCGCACAAAATAGTTCATGAGCATCATTGGCATGCCATAAAATGGATAAGTATGATGTGTTTACATGAAAACAAACAGGAAAGTCGTATTACAAGTTCTTGACTTTGGAAATGAACTAGAACTTAATTCTACAACAGAAACAAAAGGTTTGAAAAGGTTGGCCAACATTTCCCTCTATACATCACCCCTTTGATCTAATGGGCATTTGCAAAATCAGTTTTTGTGTGCATTATGCATCTTTTTAAATGTATGCCGTCTTTAGCCCCAACTTGTCAAAGCTTCCTGCTTAATATTATAATCAAAATATAGACAATCTATTCTGCATTAGAGATACAGATTAAGAATTAGACGTGGTATGTAAACTCATTACTTACCTTCCGAAGTCAGAAATAATTTTTACATACCTCAAATTTCCATACAAGCCATTTTCCACCTTTGGTGAACTCCGAGAGTGTCTTATCAGCAATAAAACTCCCAAGGAACTCAGCACATGATTCTGGTGCTGCTCTTGAGACCCTATAGTTGAACCATTCCTCGAAGTCACCACATTCTTCAGCTCCTTTAGTTCCAACCTTAACCTGGTAGAACAGAAGGAAAGTTTATTTTGCTGCTAATTTGATCATGATGTGATATCATGAACATTTCCCCCCTCTATATGATATTCTTATTTTATTATTTTATTTTTTTTGAGGAAAACGGTGGGAAAGTTCCCCCTCGCTTCATTAATAAGTTTATAATGAAACAAAGTACAACAAGGACTACAAAATACTAAAGTTCTGTTCTTAATATGTTCAAGGACTACATGAACATTGCAAACCATGGATGATGCAAAATTGGGGCAAAGCTTTAATAAAATAGACCAAATCAATAAGTCGATTAACATTGTGGCTATTAGTTAACATGATCAGATTCCTTCCCCTTTAGATATTCTTGCATTGTTACACTGGATTCTAAAATTGATGCTCATGCAGCTTTGTGAGTCCAAAAGGTTGGGTCATTATATTAAACAAATTTCTAATGTGGTTCTTGTATATAAACTGCTTCGTAAATTGAATGAATTCTCTGATACATGCTTGTACCAGTGCCATTAACTATAGGACTTTAATATTTTCATTCGAGAAATATAGCGTTTTCAAGTAATTTTGCAATCTAGGTTTTTGAAAATTGTTTCCTTCATGCCGATCAAGTGCATAAGTTACTCTGTAGATTGCTATTTGGTAAATATGCATGGAACTAGTGAATTTACAAAACAGTAGAAAAGACAATATTATGTCATTATGAATTCCATCATTCACCATATGAATGCATAATATTGCACAAGGAAAAAAAAGAAGAAGAAAATGTTGCATGAGAAGCCCTCTTAAACTAGTGAATAACATAATCTGTATTCAAAATCAACAAAGTATGTTTTGCTAGTGAAATTAAAAGATGCATTTCTTCCTTCATGCGGATATTAACAACGAGTTCTCTGTAATCAACATACTGTTAAAGGAAAAGGGAGTTGCAATTGTAGAGAATAGAATGAGAAGTTACACCAATCTGTTATGTCTAAATTACTAACTTTTTTCTATCAAGTCTTGCTGATTCAACATAATTAAAATACAGTATAGTATAAAGATTGTACCAAGTGATCTTCTCATGTGTTTTGTAGGATACAACTAATTACTGATTCACCGTAGTTAGAAGAAGCTACATGATGTCATTATTTCTTTTGTTTTGCTTCTATTACACATTATCTTTCTGAACAATTTCAGCCTTAAAATTAGTAATGAATTATCCAGGCAATGAGACCGGCACGGATATTGGCACACAACAAATTGATTAAGGCACACACATGATTAGTGCACCGTGAAAATTGATTAAGGCGCGCACACCTCTATTCCCTAAAATATCCTACTTATCTCACTTCTTTAAAATTTTTCTTAATTCCAAAATTCCTCCTCATATTAATTTAAATTAACTCTTTTTCTTTCTCCCTCTCTCCCTCTTACACAGATTCGCCCGACCGCCGTCTGACCACCGTTGGATGCTGTTTAATCTGCCGTCCACAACCCAATTATTACCCATTAACTCTAAAATATCAAATTTGTCTCCAATTCATGATTTTTTTTGATTTTTTTTTTTGTAGATTTATTGATTTTGGTTGTTGATAGATTGTTAATTGGGTTAGATTGTCATTAAATTGTAGTTTGAACTCAAATTTTTTAAATTAAATCGATCCAAATTACACTAAAGAAAACATCTGACGAGATGGGTTCGTTCGACAACTGTTCGATCTGAGTTGGTCGAACATTCTGTATGTGTTCAGTTGTTGTTGACCGAGCTCATGCAGAACATTCAGCCAACAATGACCGAACATAAGTTCTCTGTTCGGCCAACATTGGCCGAACAAATTTTTTCTCGGCTAGTGATGGTCGAACAAAAAACTTTTATTTGGTCATTGTTGGTTGAACATAATACTTTAATTCGGCCTCTGAAGGCCGAACAAAAATATTAAATCCTGTTTTCTTGTTATAATGTTCTAACACTCTCTACTGCAAACATGAGTACTCTAGGACTATTTAGAATTCGTCTTACTGCTTCGAATAGACACACAATAGTCGGGCTCCTCCTTTTAATACTACAAAAATAGAGGAGATGTAAGAAGATATCGAAAGCATAGATAACGAGTCCGAAGAGTTAACGGACCATTTTCGGGTGCCGATATGAGGAAGCATTGATTAAGAATATTTTTTCTTATATGCCATCTACACAAATCTATGTCAATTACAACAACAGATGACATCAACTGGCCATGCATTAAATTTTTCAGACTAGTAGACGACTTGGATTCATTATATGATCTATTAAATGTTACAGTGGCTTATTGTTGCTGTCACAAATTGAGCAAAAGTGATGTTTTTAGTAATGAGAGTTTATTGTTTACTTTCTACAGCCTAATTTTAGCCAACACTATGCTTTTGCACTTGGTGGCTATAAAATTTCATCTTTTTTGTTGGGGATGGAGTTGTATATACTTTAATCAACAGGTAAAGGGTTAAGGATCAATATATGGCTGGGATTTCAATGTGAGAACCCATCCTTTTTCTCAGGAAAAAAAAGAAAAATTTTGTGCTTTTGCTTTGATATCGCTTTGTCACCTTCAAGGTGCCAAGGACCCATTTGTTGATCTTTTGATAATGATTTCGGTAATGTTTTAGCCATTATAAACTTGTTGAGAGATTCTCTTGTTCTACAAATGTGAGAGAGAATTCCGGTTTGGAGCTATAAGAAATAGGCATGTTAATGATTGTTGGATTGTCAATTCGGTCAAACAAAATGCCAACTAATAGGTTATTTTAGGATTTTTCTGAAGATGAATAATGAAAGGGACTATTGTGTTGAAGAAAACGAGTGTGTATAATCAATGACTATATAAATCAATGAATGAGTGAATTAACCAATGAGTGTGTGCATTAATCAATATGAAAGGCAAAATTTATAATTTTAGGTAACTAAAAAGTTATATTAGTCATTTTATGAAGGGCCATAATGGTCTACAATTTTTTTTTCTTTCAAATTTTAGTGTGTGCCTTAATCAATTTGTTGTGTACCAGTATCCGTGCCTCAATGTGACTCTACAACATATCTAAAATAGATCTAGGTTGATTCAAACATAGGGGCCGTTTGTTTCGCGTAAAACTCTGTAATTTGTAAATGACTTACTACCCAGTTACAACTACGGCGTTTGTTTGCACCGTAATTCGTAAAAGACTTACGTAACTCAACTAACACTCACTTGTAACTCAGTTACCACTCACTTACAGCCCAGTTACAGTTAATTTTGTGGTCATACAAATTTGTAATATTTTTTTATATTAATATTAAAAAAATTTAATATTTAATTTTTTTAATATTTATTTGCAATATTAAAACTTTTAAAATCACCAAATAGTTAATTTTGTGGTCAACTTTTTCACTTACGACTTATACATTACTACAACCAAACACCGTAAAGTACAATACACTTTTCCACTTTACAATTTTATATTACCAACCAAACACCGTAAAATTTACATACATGTAACTCATTTACAATTGTAAAACATTTTACCAATTACAACTACAAATTACGGCCAGTTACGACAAACAAACAGACCCATAATGAAGACCACTATTATGCTAATATCTAAAACAATAAAAAGGACCGGACTTGCCTTTTGAGAATGACCCTCTCCTTGAACCTCTCATCCATTCCCAGCCTCTTCCCTCTCCTCCTCACCCTCTCCTCAGCACTCAAATTCTTAGGCACGATCACCCCCGAATACACCACCCCAAACGACCCCTCACCCAGCCTCTCCCCCACAACAAAATCTTCCATCTTCAAATTCCTCCTCCCAAGAATCCCATCAAGCCCCAGCTGCAATGGGGCCAACACATAGGCATCAATGGCACCCATCAGCACCCCGGGCCTCGCAGTCAGGTACACCCACCCCAGCCCAATGACGACCAGGATCTCCCACCTCTCGATCTCGGGCAACTCTGAACTGAACTTCTTGAACTCAAGAAACCCATGTTGGAGAACTGGGAATTGATCAAGATGAAGGGTGTTTGTGAGGAAATCTTCGTTGATTTGGCCGAAGATTGCATTGCATCTTGTTGGGTTTTTCTTGCAAGGGTTGAGTTGGGTTGAGGTTGTGGGTTTTGGGGAGGGGGAGAGTGTGAATGGGAGGGATTTTTGACGGTGGGTTGAGGTTGAAGGGAGGAGAGAAGCCATGGATGAAGGAGAGGAGAGGAGAGCAGAGTTTGTGCTGCTCTCAATCGGAGGGGAGAGCTCACGAAGAGTTTTGTCCGTCAGCAGAGGCTGCACTTTTGCCACGTGGCCGTCGCAGGTTTGAATTGTGGGGATTGGATAAAAGGGCAGGTGGCTGGGCACTTGGGCAGACTCCCACCAGATAATTTACAGGATTTTAAAAGAACTGGATTTTCGTTAAGAATACCTATCTTCACAATGGGAGCGGTTATTTCCACCCAAAAAGGGCCGAAGGCACCCTATCGATGAAGGCACCCTAAAATCTCATTAACGCACCTCCAAGCTTTTCATATTACCCCTATTAATATTTACAGTCATCTCTTCCCTCCTCCTCCTTCCTCTCTCTCCCCCTCCTCTCAATGGAAGGCATCTCTCTCCCTCTTCCTCTTTGACTCGCTGCCACCACCGTCAACAAACCCCATCTTCTTCCTCTTCGACTCGTAACCACCGCCGTCGACATACCACCGCCGTCTACAAAACACCGCCATCGACAAGCCACCTATTTCTGAGGTTTTTTTTTTGATTTTTCATAAATTGATGAAATGTGGTTTGATTTGTTAAATTTAACTAGTTTTATTCACTTTTAGGGTTTTTTTATATTGTATTTGTTGGTAAAACGCATAAAATTTGAAGTTATTGATGTAATTTATCAAAAAAAAATTTAAATTTCTCTGACGGGTTCGCTGCCAATTTCGCAAGTGTTCAGTCGAAGATGACCGAACATTGTAACATATGTTCGGCGGTCGAACATATGTGGTGAAGTCTGTTAGACTTATTTTTATTTTAAAGTCTAATTTATTTTGGGCTTAATCAAGTCAATTGGATATTTGCACCCGCCCACTTGACCTATGTTGTTTGACCCAATAAAGAATTGATCAAACCTAAATGGTTTGGATCTAGACACGTTTTCAATTACACTTAGCCATGAGTGTATTTAAATTTGAATGTGGGACTCATCACACGAGTGGAACTCGTGTTATAAATCAATGGTCTAGATCTATGATGAGTTGAACTAGGTTTCTTGATGCTATATATATAGCATGAGTAGGGTTCCCTCTCTACGAATAACAACAATAAGAGAGATGCCTCTCATCTCCTCTAAGGATAAAGAAGAGAACTTGGTGGCTGGAGAGAAGAATCCTCTCCCTCAATTCCGGCGTTCTCGAGATCGTGCAACCTTCGACATCCTCTTCCTGATGGAATCAGGTATGCCTAAAACCCTCATTCCCTTTGATCATGATAAAGAGGCTTACAGTATATGTGCAGATCTTGTATGAAATAAATTTAGATCTAACAATTGGTATCAGAGCCACCTCTTTATCAAATCATAGGGATCTACAGAAATTATGATCTCGATTTATAAATATCATAAAAATATCTCCTCTGATTCAATAAATATTTTGTGTCTCATATGTTGGATCAAAAGGTTAAAAGGAGTGATTTTTATTGAATTTTAACATGTATATAATTTTATGAAAACTAATATGTGTGTTATTCTAGATTTAATTTTAAAAAAAAAAAAACATGTACATGTGCTGCATGCAAGCAACACATGCAGCACACGATTTTGTTTGAAGTTAAAAAAAAAAAGGGTTGTATATGCTCACTGCAGAGAGCATTGCATGCTCTTTGCAGAGAGCATTCAGGGCACCATGCACCTGCATGCGTGCGCTGGCAGCGCATGCTGCGCCCCCTTGAGGGTAGGCAACAGCCGCCGGCCCCCATGGGCCGGCAGCTAGAAGGGAAAATATTTTTTTTTTCTTTTCTTGGGAGTTAAGGTTTCCTTAATTTGGGATTGTGAGATTGATTAAGATTGAATTTTTGATATAGATACAAAATTTAAATCTAATAAGGAAACTCATTTAATCTATTCTTAGTTATTCTCACATTAAAGCTAATTGAGTTTTATCCAGTTTATTTAAAGCCGGCCCAATAAGAAAGGAAACCAATAACTTAACCATTGCGGGTCGGGTCTGATTCAGACCCGATAAGCACTGCAGACCCGTTTTGCCAATAAAAACTTCAATTAGCCGTTACGGGCTCATACGACCTCTGTTTTGGGCATGTAAACAACCGTTTCGAAGCTTTTGACGAGCACTACAGTATTAAAGGAACTATACATGACAAAACAATATTTAGTTGACATAAAGAAGGCATTGAAGTGTTTGTTTATCATGGTTATGTGTACCCTTACATGCTTCCGCTTTATCATCAATATTATATTGCTTATATTGTCTTACATGATGAATATTGATTTGTACTACAATTAATAACACACAGATGAAGATATATATATATATTCAAGCTAAAGAATTTATAAAAGAGCTTATTTAATTGCGTATGTAATTCATGCGGACAATAGCCGGCCCAAAGGAAAACTATTGTTTGGCCGAATTATGTACGGCTTCGGATACTTGATGTGGGTAATGCAAGTGGGAGAACCTTGATGTGTGGTAATCGGCCCAAAAGAAGGTTGTCACACTATTGGCCCATATTGCATTACCCTCATCAACTAGTCCGATGGCGGAACAAGAATCCAGATGCATAAATTTGTGTGGCCCATGCGTGTGGTAATCGGCCCAAAGGAAGGTTGTCATTATGGCCGGGTCATTACGTATATTATATGGCCAATATAGATTATTTAAACTTTGGGACCAATCCTATAAAGTGATAGTCGGCCCAAAGGAAGGCTGTTCTCTTACATAGGACCTAGACTTTAGGATATCTATATTGGGCTAGTACAGTGTTGGCATATAGAGACACAACTTGTTCTGAAAGTTTAACCGGCAGCTCTATCGGTTAGACTGGTTGCATTTTCTGAAATTCATTTTTTATGGCTATTACAGTAAAATTTTATTAAATGCAATGTTTATGTTAAACTGATGAGAAATTGTACACTTATGTAGTTTAAATTGAATGATACAAACTTTAAGAAGTGGTAAGACCATGTTAATGATCGTTCTTGAATTCATGCACCTAGAGTACATCTTAAAGATTGATGGATCTCTACTATCACTAATAAAAGTTTAGTAAAGAAAAGGTCAATTATGGTAAGTGGGAGAGATCTTATAAGATGTGTCTAATGGTCATAAAGTACACTATTCCTATAACTATTAGGGTTCTATACCTGATAAAGTCAGTGCTCACTTAGCATCCAGGTTAAACTTCTAATAAGAAAAGGAAAGTGAAACAAAAGGGAGGAATATAAACACCACTACAGTGGCTGATCCTAAGTGACAAAAGTGCAGAAAAAGTAGCCTAAGGTCATTGCATACTTCTTCTGTAAGAAAGTAAGCCACCTCAAGTAGGAATGCATAAAGTATCAGAAATGGTTATTTAGCGGGTATATCTCATATTTATGTTTGTTCTGAGATTAAGTTAGCTTTAGTGCCACTTTATAAATTGTGAATAGATAATTCACATAAGCGATTCAATGCGGAACTTCCAAACCCAAAGGAGGCCCAGCCCAGCTGAGCGATACGTATACATGGGTGATGGAAATAAAGTTGCAATTAAAGCTATTGGAGTTTGTAGACTTAAATTAGATTCTGGTTTTTGGTTTTAGATTTGGATGAGACTTTATATGTACCATCCTTTTAGGCGGAATCATATTTCTATTTCATTTATTAGACAGATCTAGTTTTACTATCACTCTTGATAATGAAATGCTTAGTCTACTTTTCAAACCTAAAGTTGTTGGTACTAGAATTCTAATTGATGGCTATATAAATTGAAACTTCATGCTTTATATACTGAATCTCTATATGTGAATAGCATAGGCACTAAGCAAAAATTAATTAAAGAAGCATTAGAAAGTTTGGTACTAGATGAAGTTCAGGTGTCTTAATTTGGTGTATACAGACATTTGTGATCCATTCCCTACAGCTTATTGGAATGGTCGTGAATATTTCATCACTTTTACAGACAATTGCCCTCGTTATAGATACCTACACTTGTTCCATGAGAAATCCCAATCATTGGACATGTTTAAAGCCGTTAGATCTGATTATGGTGGTGAGTACTATGACAGATATGACGAATCAGGTAAATGTCCAGAATCATTTGTCAATTTCTGAAAGAGTGGTATTACCGCTTAGTACACCATATCAGGGACACCTCGTCAAAATGGTATTGCTGAGAGATAAAATCACACACTAAAGGATATGGTTGGGAGTATGACAGCTCAAACTACTCTACCAAAATCATTATATAGTGAAGCCTTAAAGATGGTTGTCACCTCTTTAATAAAGTACCTAGCAAAACAGTAACTAAAACCCTATATGAGTTATGGACTGGGAAATCTCTCAGTATTAGGTATCTTCATGTTTGGGGTTGTCCAGCGGAAGCTCGGCCATATATACCATATGAGAAGAAGTTGGACTCAAGGACAGTTAGCTGTTTATTCGTAGGGTATTCTGAGAGGTATAAAGGCTTTAAGTTTTATTATCCCTCCACTAAGAACATAAAGACGGATTGCTAAAATTTTTGAGAATATTCAGAACAGTGAGAATTAACTACATAAAGATTTCATATTTAAGAAAGAACATATTGTTATACCCATGACAATTGTTCCAAATGATAAAGTAGTTGTTCCACTTCAAGATGAAAATACAGTTGCATCCTTACAAGATACATATACAGTTCATCCTGAAGTAGATCATGCTGATGAGGTAGAATCTGGAAATTCTCAACCACAAGTGTCTAGGAGATCAACTAGAAAGAGGAGATCAGTCATTACAAATGACTATATAGTTTATCTCCAATAGCATGAGTTTGACATAAGGCTAGAGGATGACCCCACATCCTTAAATGAGGCCAAACTCAACATTCACTTCACTAAGTGGTCAAATGCTATGAAAGATGAGTTAAAATCCATAAAGGACAATGATGTTTGGGATTTAGTAAGAGTTACCTAAAGGAAAGAAACCGATTGGTTTTAAATGAGTATTCAAAACCAAGCGGGATTCGAAAGGTAATGTCGAAAGGTATAAGGCACATCTTGTCACAAAGGGATTCACTCAAAGAAAGGGCATTGACTATAAGGAGACTTTCTCCCTAGTTTTCATGAAGCATTTTTTTAGGATTATTATGGCACTTGTGGCTCACTTTGACCTAGAGTTATACCAAATGGATGTTAAGATTGCCTTTCTTAATGGTAGCATTGAGAAGGAAATCTGTATGGTGCAACCAAAAAGTTTTAAAATGAAAGTTTCATAATATTTGGTTTGCAAATAAAAAAATTCATTTATGATCTAAAACAAGCATCCAGCCAATAGTATTTGAAATTGATCAAGTAATATCTGATTTTGATTTTAAGGAAAATATAGTTGATCAATGTATTTACCATAAATTTAAAGGGAGTAGATTTATATTTCTTGTGCTATATGTGGATGACATTCTATTAGCAAGTAACGATATAGATCTTCTACTTGAGATCAAGAGTTTCTCTCAAAGAATTTTGAGATGAAAGATCATGGAGACGCTTCTTTTGTGATAGGCATCCAGATTCAACGTGACAAGACACGTGAAATATTAGGTTTATCACAAAAGGCCTATATCGATAAGGTGCTGATAGATATGGCATGAAGAATTGCTCTAGGAGAGATAAGTTAAGTCTACTCTAATGTCCCAAGAACGACCTACGGAAAGAGCAAATGAAAGACATTCCATATGCATTGGCGGTTGGATGTCTGATATGTGCTCAAGTTTGTACCCGTCCAGACATAGCATGTACCGTTGAGAAACTTAGCAGATACTTGATCAATCATGGGATTGATCTCTAGAAGACTGCGAAGAAGGTAATGCGATATCCATAAAAGACTACATGAAATCTGATTAGTTGCAGCTGATTGGATACACAGATTCAGATTATGTTGGATGTATCGGCAATAGGAAATCCACTTCATGTTACATTTTCCTTATTGTAGGAAGATGATGGATTTAGTCGAGAGGCCATTACAGCTACACTGTGACAATAAGAGCTATAAAGCTCTACTGTAATAGTGACAAGAGTTCAGCAAAGTCGAAGCATATCGACATCAAGTTTCTTATCATCAATGATAAAGTTCGGAATCATATTTTGTCTGTTGATAGTGATGACACTATTCTTAACATTACAGATCCACTCATTAAAGGACTTTCACCTAAAATCTTCTTAGAGCATATTGCTCATATGGAGATGACTAGTCATTATGATATCCTGATTTTGTGAGAGTGGATAATTTTATGTAACAGACATTATTTCTAAGTGCACTTTATGGATATTTGTTGATTCTGATAAATAAATTTATAACTGCTTTTCCTAAAATTTACTTTAGCGCATTTGAGTTTGTTGAATTAACAGTTAGACTCGTTGGAGTCATAAAGTGAGACTCGTTAGAGTCATGAGGCTAGACTCGTTGGAGTCATAAAGTGGAAGCCAGTTGGAATTGTACCTTATTTGATCAGAGGACATTTTCATACCACACGTCCACATTTGATCTATGTCGTTAGGGGTTCTGAAACTTGTGATGTGGAAGGTCCTACCTCGATTATATAGAAGGTAACGATCGCCACGTTCGGTGGCAGGACTCTTAATGGACCAGATTGTTCTGAAACGTGGTTTGTTGGCGGTTAAAGTTTTGACGTCATAAAGTTATGCATAATATCTATTCAGTATGACTTGCTTGGCCCAAGTGGGAGATTGTTAGACTTATTTTTGTTTTAAAGTCTAATTTATTTTGGGCTTAATCAAGTCAATTGGATATTTGCACCCGCCCACTTAACCTATGTTGTTTGACCCAATAAAGAATCGATCAAACCTAAATGGTTTGGGTCTAAACATGTTTTCAGTTACACTTAGCTATGAGTGTATTTAAATTAGAATGTGGGACTCATTACACTGTGGAACTCGTGTTATAAATCAAGGGCCTAGATCTATGATGAGTTGAACTAGGGTTTCTTGATGCTATATATATAGCATGAGTAGGGTTCCCTCTCCACCAACAACAACAATAACCATCTCTCTCTTAGAGGCCTCTTAACTCTTCTAAGGATAAAGAAGAGAACTTGGTGGCTGGAGAGAAGAATCCCTCTCCCTCAACTCCGGCGTTCTCGAGATCGTGCAACCTTCGACATCCTCTTCCTGATGGAATCAGGTATGCCTAAAATCCTCATTCCCTTTGATCATGATAAAGAGGCTTACAGTATATGTGTAGATCTTATATGGAATAAATTTAGATCTAACAAAGTCTTCACTGCAATCTACTCTTGCAAGCTCAGTACCACCGACATTGCTGTATCGGGAAGAAGTTTGTTCCTACAAATGGTTCATATGAAAAACACAGAGTTAACACTGAAGATATTTGAGCGAAAAATAAACCATGAAAAACTCACTGTTCGATCAAATAATGCGGAACAGAAAGACAATGTTCGGCCGTGTTTGGCCGAACAGTGTGCATATGTTCGGCCTACGTACTTCGGTGATATCCAACTGATCAGAGAATTACATTTTTCTCTGTAATTCTCTGTTCAGTTGATGACTGCCAAACATTTATTATTTGTTCGGCCGTCATACGCCGAACAAATAATATTAGTTCGGTGGTCGAAAACCGAACGAGGACGAAACTCATTTCGAAAATTTGGTTTTTAGGGGATTTTAATCAGTTAAAACTAACATTCTCGGTGTTGGCAAGCTCCGAAGTTTTTAGTTACTTCTCCAGTAACACCCACGTGTCAGTTGATTTTAAGTGTGTGAGTAGGTAAATTTTTTTAGGATCTGAAGTTTGAGGGTAGAATAAGTGTAGAAGGAAGAAGATGAGGGGTGTCTTAAGCACTTAGAGTGGGGGTGCCTTAATTAATTTTAAATTTTTTTATATAATTAAAAATTGAAGGATATACCAGTCAATTTTTAATCGGGCAAAAACGTAATTAAATATTAAGGATTTTAAGTGAGGTGCTTTCAGCACTTTTTGGAGTGGAAATAACCGCTTCCCTTCACAATTTGTAATCATGTGAGAATAGTGCGCATAACATGTATTTTACACATGGGGGTTAATACATTTCTCATTTGCAAGTTTGAACACAGTACCCCACAATATTAAAAATAATACATAAAAAAGGTTAGCCTAGCCTCTCGAGAGTTTCCAGCCCCCTCCCCCCGCCTTTTTTATTTCCAAAACCTACATGCAAACAAAGTTTTGAGCGCATACCCTCTTTTATATGTATTCTTAAGAATATGTGGTATTCTGCTGGGAGAATCAGCTTTTCGTCCCTCTAAGTCTAAGACTCCTTTTTTTAACCTTCTCCTTTATTCTAGGATCTGAGCTCACTCTATTTCTTCTTCATCTAAGTTTTTTTTCTCAAAAAAAACTTGCAAAAATATTTTTATCCTTTATTCTCCTCCAAATCTCAAATTAAAAGAAAACGCACCCCCCCCCCCCCCCCCCCCCCCCCCCCGCGAAAGGAAACCGCGAAAAAAAAATTCCTCAATTTTCTCCTGTATATCTCATATCAAAAGAAAAACTTATTTTTCTGCAACTTCTTCTCCATTTTTTTCTCAAAAGAAGCTCAGAGTACGATTTTCCTATTTCTTTCTTCTCTTCATTCTTTCTTTTTTTTTTATTTGTTTGTCCCTTGGACCCTTTCTTCTTAAAATAATGACATTGAATCCCATTGCATTATTTCTTCTCCTCTCCTCTATTTTAAATATAAACTTCTACGTTTAGAATGAGTATTAACTTGCTTCTTTTGAACTTCATTTGGTATTAGAGGTACAACCCGCGTTCATGTTAATCGTTTATTTTCCATATAAATGAGTAATATCAAATTTTTATAGAGGACATAAAGAGGGTATTAAATTAAATTAAAATTTATCTTCATCGTTAATTAACTTTATTGAAGGGATTCAATTGACAATGTAGAGAAGCACTATTTTTCATCGAGAGTTTGTACAACTTGCTTTAGATACAAATGATTCGTTAGGGATTTCATATTAGGCGTGTTTGGTTGCAAGGAAGTGGGCGAAAGTAAGAAAATGAAGAAGTATAATTGCTCACTTCCCTATCTATCCAAACACCGGAAAAGGAAAATGAGAAAAACCCTTTTCCTTTTCTCTTTTCCTTTTTACACAATCACTTCCTCACTTTCAAGGTGCTATCGTTAATTTTGTGGTCATGTAAATCTCATTTGTAATAAGTTGTAATTCAAAACAGTTAATTTTGTAATCATGTATATCTCACTAGTAGTCTAATTACAATATAATTTTTATTTTTTAATTAATTTTTATTTTAATATTATTTTGTGATCAACTCTGTGATCATTTTTTTCACTTTTGCTTTCATATTACTATCCAAACACCGGAAAAGACATAACAATTTTTAAATCACACTCCCCAACAACATCCAAACACCAAAAAACTTACTAACTAATTCTCAAGTTCCAAAAAAAATTATTACTATTTTCTCACTTTCTTCCTTCCTCACTTTCATCCATAACCAAACAGCCACTGTAAAGCTTTTTCACACGATCTTGCCATTGTATCTACTTCGACAATATTATACTTCACCTCATCCGTCAACTAAAAACAGAGTGTGTTGACATCATTCTGATCATCAGACAAGGACATCATTCATTCTAATCATAGGGTCTGTTTGGTTGTCGTAACTGACCGTAATTCGTAGTTGTAATTGTTAAAATCTTTTACAATTGTAAATGAGTTATATGTATGTAAATTTTACGGTGTTTGATTGGTAATATAAAATTGTAAAGTGGGAAAGTGTATTGTACTTTATGGCTGTCGTAATGTATAAGTCGTAAGTGAAAAAATTGACCACAAAATTAACTATTTGGTGATTTTAAAAGTTTTAATACTGCAAATAAATATTAAAAAAGTTAAACATTAAAATATTTTAATATTAATATAAAAAATAATACAAATTTGTATGACCACAAAATTAACTGTAACTGGGCTGTAAGTGAGTGGTAACTGGGTTGCAAGTGAGTGTTAGTTGAATTACGTAAGTCTTTTACGAATTACGGTCCAAACAAACGCCGTAGTTGTAACTGGGTAGTAAGTCATTTACGAATTACGGAGTTTTACGCGAAACAAACGGCCCCATAGTGAAAGGCACAAAATGCAAAGCAGAGGATGATGGAGAAAATATAGCTAGAGAGAGGCTCAAATATCATTTATTAAAGATATGACATGCTGAAAGACACAAGATGCAAAGTAGAAATCTCAATTTTCTTAACTAGCATAATTATTAATAATAAATTACATTATGAAATTATTTTTGTGTTATTTTGTAAATGTTAAGTATGAAAAAAATAGACGACTTGATGGCTTTCCATAGATGAGGATAGCCTCTCTTTTATATAGACGATAATAAATAGAGAATTACAGTACTACTCTTACTGAGCTACAAACTTATTACTTTAACACCATCTCTCAAATTCATAAAGGTATAACATTGAGAGTTTATTTAACTAAGATAAAAAATACAAATATTGTCACATATAATGTATTAAAAATAAATTTTAAAACGAATAAGAAGTTGGACGAATACAATGTTGAGGAGGAGATATCAGACGATAGAGTTGTTGAAGAAGAGAACTTCGATGGATGTAGAACCAAAGACGAAACATCTATTGGAGAAATAGATTCCGGTCGAGATAGAATACTTGCGATACCTGAGCCTTTTTCGCATACAGTAAGGCAGACTCAAGCATGTATGTTTCTTTAGAATACATAAAGCAGACTCCAAAACTCATAGTGCCTTTTTTGCTTGAATCTAAGTGAACATTGGATGAGTTTGAATTCTGTTGATTGAGAAGGAGATCGTGATAACCATGATAAGAATAATGCAAGAGAAGGAACATTTAAGGAAAAGGAAGAGAATCTACGATCAGGAGAAGCATCATCAACGTTGAAGAGGAAAGGTTTGCATGGTTGGAAGTATGTGAGGATGATACAGGAGCCCAAAAGAGGAGGGAACACCAATCGGAGAATAAGAAGCCATCCCCGTTGATAAAAGACGATTGAGTCGGGGACGATGTGGTGGCATGTAAGCTCTGGAAGAGAAGGACGAGGTCCTGCCGGCAACACCGTCCTGATTTCATCGTCTGCGATGTGTTCTACCCGTGGACTGCCGATTTAGGTATACCACGGCTAGTCTTCCAGGGCCTTTTGCACCGTTGTGGGCGGTCCTATCAGCGCGCTCAAGCTCCATGAGATGGTGTCCGACGGTAACGAGCCCCTGGTCGTGCCGAGCATGCTCCATGAGATCGCGATGACGAGGTCGCAGCCCATGGAGGCACTCACTGCCCCCGGATGAGCTAACTTTACGAATGGGCCAATCTGTTAGGCGAAACTATGGCATGTCATGAAAACCGTCTACGAGTTGGAGCCTGATTATGTCAGCATGATGAAGATGTGGCATGTTGGCTCCTTGTAACTTTGCAATCAGGATGAGCCTGACAAGGCAGTGAGATGAGGTGAATCGGGGACAAACTTCGAGGGCTTGATGGCAAGAAGTCGGGCTCGGTTCTTTACGTGTGCTTCGGGAGTCTAGGCCGGTTCACTTGTTCGCACCTTCGCGAGATTTCAGTGGGACTTGAGGATTCCGGCCATCCCTTCATTTGGGTGGTAAAGAATTGTGATGATAAGATTGAGGAGAGATTGGGTCGAGGTTTGATTGAGACGGGATGGGCGCCGCAGATTCTGACACTCAATCACGATGCATTTGGGGGATTCATGACGCATTGCGGGTGGAACTCGTGCTTGGAAGGGGCGAGTGCTGCATTGCCAATGATCGCGTGGCCCCTGTTGGCCAAGCAGTTCTTCAATGAGAAGCTGCCGGTGAGTGTGTTGAGGATTGGGGTGTTGGTTGGAGCGAAGGTGTGCAGCAACGATGAGGAGATGATGATGTTTGTGAAGTCGGAAGAGGTGAAGAAGGTGGTGGAGGACGTGATGGGGGCGCGGAGGAGAAGCTGAGGAGAGGAGGAGGAGAGCGAAAGACGTTTCGGTGTTGGCGAAAATGGCGGTGGAAGAGGGTGGTTCTTCTTATGATGAAAGAGCAGGTTGATACAAGAGCTCAAGGATGTTAAAGCTGGCGAGGTTGAGGGAAGGGAAAACTTAATGCAGAGTCCAGCAGGCTGAGCAAACATTTCATGATTTCGAGTTTAAAAAGAAAAGAAACATAAAAAAAAAAGGGAATTGGGCTGAAACTGTCATGCATTATGTTATTTGAAATAATTTGAGATTCTGTACGCAAATTTGTTCTCATTTTTTAGAGTTGAATGAGAAAGGATCTTCACAGTTCAAAGGAGTGCGGAGAGAACAAGCAAATTCCACAATATATCAGCATTGGATTGTCACGGATATGTAGGATATGTATGTTTACTTTCACATACTGTGACATATGTTGGAACCCCTTGCGACAAAGAATAGCAAAACCAAAGAATAATCTCCAATTGCACGAACAAAAAAATCAAATAGAAGAAAGAGAGAACAAATTTAACGAGATTTGACAATTTTCTTACGTCCTCGAGACAGAAGAGGAGAGAGATCTTATTAAAACAATCAAGTACAGGAGATAATCAATAGGGGACAGACGGACTGACACAATTTCTAAAGGAGTCATGGGAGAAAACGTCTTTCGGTCTCGATAGAGGATCAGAGAGAGGGAAAGGGGAGAGGGAAGGATCAGAGAGAGGGGAAGAGGGGGCGGCAGAACAGAGAGAGGGAGGGAGAGGAGGAAAGAGTGCGAGAGAGAGAGGGCAGAGGGCATACGGACAGACACAATTTCTGAAAGAGTTACGAGGGAAAACCTCCCTTCAGTCGGTTTTAATATAATACTAGTATACTGTCGCTGTTGCTGAGTAATCGACTGATCGGTCAAGAGGAAGAGGGGCGAGGAAAAAAAAAGAGGAAGAAGAAGGGTGAACTGAGAGAAAAGAAGAATGACGGGGTCGATGCTGCTGCTCTCTCCCTCGGATGAAGATGGACAAACGGACGGACGAACAAAGTTTTTATATGAATCACGAGAGAACCTCTTTTCAATCGGTTTTAATAATAAATTAGCATAATAATATAATATATAATATAATATCTTTCTGAATATAAACGGTTCCAATTAGGGGTGCCACCGGATACGGATTATCCGCGGATATCCGCATCCGAATCCGCCTCCAATCCGGATACAGATATCATTTTTTCACATCCGTCAATATTCGTATCCGTATCCGTATCCGAAAGGTAGATGCGGATACGGATATGGTAAAAGTAATATCTTATTCGTATCCGATCCGATGTCCGAATGTTGCGTGCTTCATAATGATATCGGTATGGAGAAGACTATTCTTCAATGGAATAAGGTATTAAATTTTGATATTTTGAGTTGGTGAAAAAGTAATAATGAAAAGTATTCGATTCTTGCAAGAGCACCACATGATATTTTGAGTATTTTGACATCAACCATGTCATCCGAATCAGCAATTAACACCAAAGGACGTGTAATCTATTGTTATAGAAGTCAAATGACAATGAATACGATGAATGTATTGACATGTACACAATAATATCATAGTATGTATCACATTTAATATTGTAGTAGATGAGATAAAAAGTAATATAAGTATTTCTGTTTAATTTATCTTTAACCATATCTATTTTTAACATATCCGATTAGTATCCGCATCCGATCCGCTAATATCCGATTTATATCTGATATCCGATTTTGGCGGATACGGATATCATTTTTTCACATCCATCAATATCTGTATCCGTATCCGTATCCGAAGGTTGGGTGCGGATATGGATATGGTAGAGGTAATATCCGATCCGTATCCGATCCGATGGCACCCCAAGTTCCAATACATAGCAATATTGAATTACCTTATTTGTATCTATTTCCTTGTAGTGCATATAATTCTACATACACGAATAATGTATGTATAATAAATTTATATTTATATTTGACAAAACCAATTTCCCATCCAAATCAGGCGTGCATACTAGTTAGATATCACCACAGCAAAAACTCAAATGTCGTCGGTTTAAACTGATGTCAAAATGAAATGATAAACGACGCCTATTCCAGCGACATTATAAGGTGAGAGGCAAACATGTCGGTTTAAAGCCGACGTGAAATCCTTGTTTTGTTATTAAAAAAAAAAATCATAAAAACAGTAGCAGGGAGCGCGACAGCGGCCATCTTCAGCATCAATGGGCTTCGCCACCACCTCCCTTCGCGCCACCATTCCAACCCGAACCCGACCTGCTCTCCATTCCAAGCCGACCCACTCCCCTCTCCCCTCGCGTCTCCTCCCTCAGGTACAACCGTCGCCCCATCCTCTCGAGCCCCACCCCCCGCATTGCCGTCGTCACCTCGGCAAGGGCTGCGTCGACAAGACCACCACCGCCAACCTCGGCCTCTCCCTCGTCCGCTGTCAGCAAGACGACCACTAATTGATATCGCATGTTGTTGTTCTCCTCGGAGCAGAGCTTGCTGGTGGAGCTCGTGGAGCTCGATCTCGTCCCGGTCGAGCACGCGTCGGAGTTAGGGTTTCACCGGATTAGAGATCTTTGTACACGTTAAAATCAACCACAAAACAATCAGAAAATTAAAATGCTAAAAATTCTGAGCTGCACCCAATAATCTTTCTTACCTTTTGGAGGACCATGAGTACAAGCTCGCCATTCCTCTTCCTCTCAGAACATTGAGACGACTGATGACATCTAAGAGAGATAAAAAAGCAACATTAGCATGAAATATTAGAGGGAAAAAAGAAAAAAAAATAAGTTCTTGATGAATGAAAAGGGGTTACCTTTGAGATAGAGTCGCTGGGGCGAGGAGAGAATGTTAGATCTAAATTTATTCCATACAAGATCTACACATATACTGTAAGCCTCTTTATCATGATCAAAGAAAAGGAGGGTTTTAAGTATACCTGATTCCATCACGAAGAGGATGCCGAAGGTTGCATGATCTCGAGGACGCCGGAGTTGAGGGAGAGGATTCTTCTCTCCAGCCACCAAGTTCTCTTCTTTATCCTTAGAGGAGATGAGAGGCCTCCAAGAGAGAGATGGTTATTGTTGTTGGTGGAGAGGGAACCCTACTCATGGTATATATAGCATCAAGAAATCCTAGTTCAACTCATCATAGATTTAGGCCCTTGATTTATAACACGAGTTTCACACGTGTAGATGAGTCCCACATTTTAATTTAAATACACTCATGGCTAAGTGTAATTGAAAACGTGTTTAGACCCAAACCATTTAGGTTTGATCAATTCTTTATTGGGTCAAACAACATAGGTCAAGTGGGCGGGTGCAAATATCCAATTGACTTGATTAGGCCCTGTAACACCCCGTTCCTGGAATACGTACTTAGTTGCGTATTCGTATTTTCTGATCGTATTTTTTTGATTTACTTCCTGTATTTGTTTTGTATTATGAATTCTTTATATGATCGTATAGCCTTGGATTTGGATTTGTGAACTCGGAGTCAGCCTTAGTCTGAACCAAGGACCCGATCCTAGAGTATTGCTCGGTTTGGACATTCTGGTATTCCGATTTGACCGATTTCAGTTTTAAACATCATTTTCCAATATTTTAGATTTTCTATGATTTTCTGGAATTTTCTTGGATTAAATGGTAAATCTTCAAAACCGGTGTCGGCCAGTACCGTTGACCGATTCCCAGATTTTTAATTTACAAACGGTTTGGAATTACCAAAAGGGCCTTTAGACATTATTTCTTAAAATCATATTTCCTATCTAAATTCATTTTCTGGGATTTATTAGATTTTATTTAAAACCCGGCCAATCCGGCATATACCGAGATTGACGGTGGACTTCAGGATTTTTAATTTGAACATGGCATTGAATTTCTAAAAACTGATTTCACCAAAAATCATTTTATAATATTTATTATTTTTGAGAATTTTTGGAAGCTTTCTGGATTACTTTATTTTGAGGTTTTCCGGAGTTTTTGGTGTTTTCCCAGATACCGGGATTTTGCCTTGATATTCCATTTTGTCTTTTTCTATTTTTTCCTTCCTCAAACGCCGGCTTCACCATCCTTGGATCTTGCATTTAATGCAAAGATCTTCTCTTCACTTCTCCCCACACTTCATTTAATGTGCTGCCACCAACTCCCATCAAGCATCATGCCTTTTTGTCCTTTTGTGAAACGCCACCTTGCTTCTCCCTTGAAACGCCGCATTTATTTCCGCGTTAGGCTAATTTTGGCCTAAACGCCATCTTGCTTTTGTGGGCTGCGTTTGAGTGGGGAGAACAAGTCTCACTTGGCATCCCCAAAGTCAAACTTGCCATTATTGCCCCTTTGCCTATAAATACCCCCTCCCTCTCTCTCCATTCATTTTTCTTCTTTCTCTCTTCTTCCTCTTTGTTTCCAGAGAGCAAAGGCAACAAACGCAGCCTTGATGCTCCCTCCTTTGGCCAACTTGTTCACCACCATTTCCCTTCATCTTCTCCTCCGTTTCTTGCAGCAGTGAACCAAGCATCATCACTATCGCCATCTCCTTCCTTCTCTGGTAAAGACCGGCCGACTCCTTCGGATTGGGGGCCGTGTTCTTCTTCATCACCTGCATGACTCTGGGGGCCGGCCACTCCTTTTGGATTGGGGCCGAGCTTCTCTTCGTTGGAGACATCGCCGTGGATCTTCCAATAATCGTTCGCGATTATCCCGGTGATCGTTTTGGTGATAGTTAACGACAACTCAACCAAGGACCCATCTCCTTCACTTGTGTTTTTTCCCTGCTTCTAGATGGCATTTTGGACGAGTAACTTCACTCTCCAAGACTTGGATGACTCATCAGAGCCCTTGCATTTTCATATCAGTGAACTCAGCACTTAACAGGATCCTGCTCCCTGATTTGCACTCTGTTAGTCGACTTGACTTGGTCATTAGTCGACTAACTTCCCTTATTAGTCGACTAGCCCTCCTTCCCAGTCGACTAATCCTGTGAAACGCTGCCTTGATATTCTGAAACGCAACCTTCTAGTCGACTGATCCTTCTCCCTAGTCGACTAACTTTCCTGAGACGCGAATCTTGGAAACGCGAATCTGGGAAACGTGCCTCTTGGAAACGCGGCCTTGTGGGACGCGACCATGTGAGACGCGACCTTGAGAAACGCGCTCTTTCTTGAAACGCGACCTGCTCTTTCATTCCAAATTGGCCAACTCTTTCTGGTGAGACGCGGACTTATGAAACGCGGATTCATGAGACGCGGACTTGTGGCAAGACGCGGACCTATGAAACGCGACTTCGTGAGACGCCGTTTTGCGAAACGCAGCAGACTAGTCGACTAACCCTGTTCCTAGTCGACTAACCCATCCTGAAACGCTATTCTTGAAACGCCAGCCTTTTTCTGAAACGCAGCCTATCAGTCGACTTGCCCTTTCTATTAGTCGACTAACTCCCCTATTAGTCGACTAATTATTACCCCTAGTCGACTAATCTTGGCTGTTGACTATTGTTGATTCCTTCTTTGTACATGAACATTATTATGTATATGGCTATTACATGGCTTATCACTTGATGGATGTCACCTTCTCTCCTCTTTCTCTCTCTTATTCTCTCTCTCCTGATCCCCCCCTCTACCTATTACCTTCTCTCTAACGCATTGAAGCGTTGATCTCCTGGATTCCGGGTATCAGAGATTTCACCATATTTTAGGCGAGTAATCTCGCTATCCGCTTGCCTTCGTATTTTATTGACTAATGCGAGTGTTCTCGCTCTCGCCTCCATTTGGGATTTCCCCGCTTCGTCGGGTCGATATGTATTTTACTTCATGTTTCCATGTATTTTGTATTGGGCTGAGTCCCTGTATTTGTGTATGGCCGAGTGCCAATATCTGGACATGTATTGCTCTGTGACGAATGCTTGTACTAGGGTAGTTTCATCTTTGCACATACCATGCCTGTGATGTATTTGTACTGCCTTATACCATACTTGGCTTCCGGACCCCTTCAGCCTCCGGTCACTCACTGTCTCGAAAGAGAGGTGATTGGGACTGGCAGGTCTCTCAGTTCAGCCTCCGGTCACTCACTGTCTCGAAAGAGGCGTGATTGGGATCGTCAGGTTTCTCAGCTCCGCCTGCTTGTTCAGCTCCGCCTGGTTATCATGGTCAGCGTTCAGCGCTTTACCACTAGATTCGTCTAGGCGAGTTGCTGCCGGATTTACCGCTCGTACTTCAGTCGAGTCGTCCCGGTAACCTCGCCAGGCGCTCCAGTGTTAAATACTGTTTGCTGTCTGCACTTCCAGCTTGCTCAGCTCCGCTTGTTTGTGCTCAGCTACTATTCTACCCCATGCCATTACTTCATGCCTGACACCTGTCTATACTACTTGTCGTTTTCATATTACTTTTAACACATGTATATCACCTGACAACTGATGTATTATCATCTAACGCCTGACATGCTACTACTTGGCAAGACCCCTTGTTATGACATGACTTGCCACCGGATTATTATCAATCTCTTGACATGACTGGTTACCTGTCTAATATCACCATCTTGTCATGCTATCCCTTGACACTCAGCATGATATACTTGACCTGTGATTATCACATTTACGGGAACCCTGCCTTGTTATCCTGTACTATGTACAGTGACCTGATATCCTGTATCATGATCAGTGACCTGTTATCCTGTATTATATACAGTGACCTGAACTCCTGAATTCCTGATCATGTCCTGTTCCTGTTATTCCCGTAAATTGATAATTAACCTAATAAATCATAAAATGAGACAACTTGCATCGGGTCGGGGGAAACATGCGGCTATCAATATGTGTTCGTGTTTACAGTGGTTTTAGGAATGTTGTGCAACTACATGTTCCGGTCTGACCTGTGGGCCTCCAGGCGACCGAGGGGAGTGCTGGCTCCCTCCTTCTTGGTACCATCTTGACAAGGGCATCCTATAAGACCCTCCTGTTAGCCTTGCGGCAGGTTCCGTCACCAAGCAACGGAACAATCCTGGGCCGTGGTCCCGGGTATGTACGGGACCCACTGTAAACATAGTTCGTTGATACCCCCGCTGGTTTCCAATAACAACCTTGCTTTACTCGGATATGGATCTATGTGTGCTGGGAAGCTAGTTCACATAGCTAGATATCAGGGTAAGACGAGTAATAATAAAGTGTCTAATAACCGGCTCTTTAAGTTGTAAGTAGAAGTATGTGGAATGGGACGCATACTGAAGCCTGCAGCTTAAACGGCTTTGAATCTGTGATATGCCTTACCATATTTGCTTGTGCTGGTTTTACCTCGGATTTCCGGTTTTATGATTATTATTATATTAACTGCTCATGCCCTGCTCTATTCCTTGTATCCACCTGCCTCCTGCTCATTATCTTATCATGCCCTGAGTACAGTCGGGTTGTATGTGCTTGGATTATGGTGACATGAGATAAAGGTATATAGATGAGGGTTTCCTTGTTTGGATTATTCCTTCGACGTACTAGTCTCATGGAGCCATGATCTGAAACCATACGATCAGATTTGCTCGTCCTCGGCTTTATTTGGTTTTATCACTATACCATGTGCTTACCCTTGCTCGCCACTTGGCTTTTGTATCACACTCGCCTGGGGAGTTTCATCTGACTCCCCTGGATTCTCATGTCCAGGTCATGGAGCTTGGAGCGTGTGGATTCTCCCAGTTGCTGATTAGAGTGGCGCAGCGGAAGCGTGGATCTCCAGCAGACCATTCAGAGCTCTATCCTTCCAGGCCCCCTGTGTGCCTCTCGAGTTTTCCTTTTGTAAACTCGTGAGTGCCTTTTGTACTGTTCATTCTTGTACATCCTTATATTCTCGCAATTGCGCCATTCTGGTGATGTAATATTATTGTAATATTGGATCACCTCTGGTGATAACTTTGTAATTGTACTCATGTGTTGGAATGTATAATGCACCACTTACTTCCGTACTCTGATTCTTGCTTGTACTGATGCTTAGCGTATATACGTGAGGGTATTTCTGACCTGCGTATATACGTCGCAGTGACGTCCCCGTACCCGCAGGATCGGGGCGTTACAGGTTGGTATCAGAGCCTAGGCTCTCACCTCCTCAGTACGTCTAGATGGCAAATTAATGGTAAAGAAATTTGCAACTGGAATGCATGAGTCTTGGTTATACAATCCAACTACAAGTACAAAGTTATCCCTTCCCTCTTGATAATCATACCCTTGAATTCTGAAGTTTTCCTATCCTTTCATACTTCAGTTTCTTGTTATTCTTGGACCAACTCGGACATGAAAAGATGGAGAAATCATAACGGTTCTGGTTCTTCCTAGGGTAACCCTAATGGAGAAAATCTTGATTTAAGACTATCTCTGCAAGATATGATGAGACACGATCAAGTACAGGCGAAGGTCCCGCACCAAGGATCATTGGTTGCACTCCGGGAACAGAAGCCAGGCGACATGTTAGATTTCAGGAAATTACAGCCGGCAATCTTTTCAAGCATGGAGAAGCCCTGGATGCATAGCAGTGGTCAGTAAACCTGATGGATCTTCTAAATCAACTTGGGCCCCTGACGAGAACTAGGTGAAAATGATCAAGATTCAGTTAGAAGATGTAGCCTGGATGTAGTAGTTGGCGGAAGCAGCGAGACTGGGAAAGCCCAACACTTGGGACTAGTTCTCGAAGGATTTCTATAGGAAGATTCTTCTCTGTAATAGCCCAGGAAGAAATGAAAGAATGATTTATCAAATTGCGGTAGGGAGATTGGATTGTAAATAAGTACACTGCAAAATTCCTAAGGCAAAGTCGGTCGGTGTTTTACATGGTGGCCGATAAAGAGAACCGAGCAAGCAATATCTTAAGTGAGAAATGAAGATGAAGAGCAGGATGTTTCTTATCCCCAAGCAGCCCAAGGAGTATTCTCAAGTTCTTCAGTCATCATCCGGGAAGTGGAATGGACCCAGAGGAGAAAGATTAGGGTGAGTTGCAGATGAAGTTGACGAAGATGCCCTCTTAATTGATGGGAGTTGAAGGCTCAGACAGGCCTCTGGATGCCCTACTAGCTAAGCCATCCCTCCAACCCTGCCCTCGACATATGACCGGTGGGTATTGTTTGAAGCTGGGCACCTACGACGCAACTGCCAGGAAGGGTACGGATTGTGCCGTATGCGGGTCTGGAGGTTAGTGGAGAAGTGACTATCTGTTCAAGGAGGCAGAGAACATTACACAGATCAGATCAACTCACCCAGTATCACCATTATGAGGGAATCAGGGACCTGCTGTCAAAATAACCTCACTTTATCCCCAGCATCCAGCATGGAGTCATACACGAGAGAGACCAAGAGTTAGGGCATATGATAGAAGGAGGCAAGCATGTAATCTGACAGAAGAGGAAGTCAGGATGCTCAATATGATGGAGTGAGAACAGGATGGATGTTCACTACCTGAAGGAGGAATCCTTGAAGTACTGACCGTAACTGTTTATCCCCACTTTTAGCATGTCCGGGAGTTGGTAAATTCTCTATATCATATCCTCCTCATTTCACTATCACCATCGATCCTAGTCCGTCCTATCTCTCTCCCTATTTCATGATTCCTATCTCTTCTATTTTTGTTATTCTGATTTATTCTGATTTTCGTGATCTTTATGCCAACTTAAGATATGTGTTGACTAGTGAGGTAACAGCCGGGCAGATGTGGTTCGTTCTAATTATGTTCTGGCGCTTCTCGACTCTGGTATATCACATTATCTTATATTAGGCAGATCTTCGGCCCCGCGTTATATTCTTATATTCTGGATACATCATGGGAGACTAGCACATCAAGCAGAGTAGTCGTCACTTATGTAAGTCGGATAGATTGCATCAATTCATTAGAAGTGTCAGTATATATAACGACATTTCAGAATCAGGACTTCTGGCAGATAGAGTTATGATATTTTCTATTACTCTAATAGCGATCATGATTTCTTCGACTATGATCATGGAACTCGGATTTTCTCTGAGCTAATATGCCGTCCGATTATTATTCAGAAGACAGCATTCGGGACACGTCTCAGTTATTATAATTTCTTGATCATATTCTCAGAGCCAATAACTCCTGGCAGTTTTTATTGATTTGGTGGACCAAAGGTTCCGCTAGCCTCGCTAAGCGAGGGTCGTGTTCTAGTTATCCGTGAACCTAACCAGGTGTGAGTTTCGCTGCACCCTAGTGCTTAGCATTTAGTGTTGTGTTACGCGCTGGCTTCGCCTCGTGAGCTTCGCCAATTGCGAGCCTCGCAGAGCGTTAGCCTCGCCGCACCCTAATGTTTGACACCTGAGCTGTGTTACGCGATAACCTCATCCAGGCTTGGTTTCATCCGTGGCTAGTCCCTTCAGTGCTTGGCACTCTAGCCATTCCTCGGATTTCTTCTAGCGTACTTTTATGGATCTGCTGAACAGAGTTCCATCACTATATCTGAGCTATCGCCATGGCCTTGTCAATGATCCATTCTACAAATCTTGCAGGGCTCAGATATCTTCTTCCTGTTTCATCTGCAGTCGGTTTATCATTCATAAGTCAGTATTCCAAATTCTTCACAGTTATTTTATATTCTTGGCTACGTCTTTCAGAGTTAACAAAGCCCAGTATGCAGCCAGTCAGTGATTCTACTGCAAAAGGATAACATCTTACTATGCAGGGTTTTATATTATATTATGGACTTCAGCACTATGGATTTCATTAGCTTTAGCTCACAGTCTGATCGAAGTATTATTGATTATCTTACCAAGTCAGCTCACTTTATATTGTTCAGAATGGGTTAGTCCTTTGAAGTTCTGGCAGTGTTCTTTTATAAGCAGACATCAGATCAGTATTATTATGGTACCGTCAGAGGATGTATATATGCGGCAGAAGTGCAGAGATGCCTTGAGATAGTTGTTCAGTCTGGGAGGACAGCTCATAGTTATTCATATCTTGATTGGCATAATCCTCACCCCTATCTTTTTGTGTTCATTCCACCCCTTATCGAAATTGCGAGGACGCAATTTATTGTAAGGTGGATAGAGTGTAACACCCCGTTCCTGGAATACGTACTTAGTTGCGTATTCGTATTTTCTGATCGTATTTTTTTGATTTACTTCCTGTATTTATTTTGTATTATGAATTCTTTATATGATCGTATAGCCTTGGATTTGGATTTGTGAACTCGGAGTCAGCCTTAGTCTGAACCAAGGACCCGATCCTAGAGTATTGCTCGGTTTGGACATTCTGGTATTCCGATTTGACCGATTTCAGTTTTAAACATCATTTCCAATATTTTAGATTTTTTATGATTTTCTGGAATTTTCTTGGATTAAATGGTAAATCTTCAAAACCGGTGTCGGCCAGTACCGTTGACCGATTCCCGGATTTTTAATTTACAAACGGTTTGGAATTACCAAAAGGGCCTTTAGACATTATTTCTTAAAATCATATTTCCTATCTAAATTCATTTTCTGGGATTTATTAGATTTATTGAAAACCCGGCCAATCCGGCATATACCGAGATTGACGGTGGACTTCAGGATTTTTAATTTGAACATGACATTGAATTTCTGAAAACTGATTTCACCAAAAATCATTTTATAATATTTATTATTTTTGAGAATTTTTGGGAAGCTTTCTGGATTACTTTATTTTTGAGGTTTTCCGGAGTTTTTGGTGTTTTCCCAGATACCGGGATTTTGCCTTGATATTCCATTTTGTCTTTTTCCATTTTTTCCTTCCTCAAACGCCGGCTTCACCATCCTTAGATCTTGCATTTAATGCAAAGATCTTCTCTTCACTTCTCCCCACACTTCATTTAATGTGCTGCCACCAACTCCCATCAAGCATCATGCCTTTTTGTCCTTTTGTGAAACGCCACCTTGCTTCTCCCTTGAAACGCCGCATTTATTTCCGCGTTAGGCTAATTTTGGCCTAAACGCCATCTTGCTTTTGTGGGCTGCGTTTGAGTGGGGAGAACAAGTCTCACTTGGCATCCCCAAAGTCAAACTTGCCATTATTGCCCCTTTGCCTATAAATACCCCCTCCCTCTCTCTCCATTCATTTTTCTTCTTTCTCTTCTTCCTCTTTGTTTCCAGAGAGCAAAGGCAACAAACGCAGCCTTGATGCTCCCTCCTTTGGCCAACTTATTCTCCACCATTTCCTTCATCTTCTCCTCCGTTTCTTGCAGCAGTGAACAAAGCATCATCACTATCGCCATCTCCTTCCTTCTCTGGTAAAGACCGGCCGACTCCTTCGGATTGGGGGCCGTGTTCTTCTTCATCACCTGCATGACTCTGGGGGCCGGCCACTCCTTTTGGATTGGGGCCGAGCTTCTCTTCGTTGGAGACATCGCCGTGGATCTTCCAATAATCGTTCGCGATTATCCCGGTGATCGTTTTGGTGATAGTTAACGACAACTCAACCAAGGACCCATCTCCTTCACTTGTGTTTTTTCCCTGCTTCTAGATGGCGTTTTGGACGAGTAACTTCACTCTCCAAGACTTGGATGACTCATCAGAGCCCTTGCATTTTCATATCAGTGAACTCAGCACTTAACAGGATCCTGCTCCCTGATTTGCACTCTGTTAGTCGACTTGACTTGGTCATTAGTCGACTAACTTCCCTTATTAGTCGACTAGCCCTCCTTCCCAGTCGACTAATCCTGTGAAACGCTGCCTTGATATTCTGAAACGCAACCTTCTAGTCGACTGATCCTTCTCCCTAGTCGACTAACTTTCCTGAGACGCGAATCTTGGAAACGCGAATCTGGGAAACGTGCCTCTTGGAAACGCGGCCTTGTGGGACGCGACCATGTGAGACGCGACCTTGAGAAACGCGCTCTTTCTTGAAACGCGACCTGCTCTTTCATTCCAAATTGGCCAACTCTTTCTGGTGAGACGCGGACTTATGAAACGCGGATTCATGAGACGCGGACTTGTGGCAAGACGCGGACCTATGAAACGCGACTTCGTGAGACGCCGTTTTGCGAAACGCAGCAGACTAGTCGACTAACCCCTGTTCCTAGTCGACTAACCCATCCTGAAACGCTATTCTTGAAACGCCAGCCTTTTTCTGAAACGCAGCCTATCAGTCGACTTGCCCTTTCTATTAGTCGACTAACTCCCCTATTAGTCGACTAATTATTACCCCTAGTCGACTAATCTTGGCTGTTGACTATTGTTGATTCCTTCTTTGTACATGAACATTATTATGTATATGGCTATTACATGGCTTATCACTTGATGGATGTCACCTTCTCTCCTCTTTCTCTCTCTTATTCTCTCTCTCCTGATCCCCCCTCTACCTATTACCTTCTCTCTAACGCATTGAAGCGTTGATCTCCTGGATTCCGGGTATCAGAGATTTCACCATATTTTAGGCGAGTAATCTCGCTATCCGCTTGCCTTCGTATTTTATTGACTAATGCGAGTGTTCTCGCTCTCGCCTCCATTTGGGATTTCCCCGCTTCGTCGGGTCGATATGTATTTTACTTCATGTTTCCATGTATTTTGTATTGGGCTGAGTCCCTGTATTTGTGTATGGCCGAGTGCCAATATCTGGACATGTATTGCTCTGTGACGAATGCTTGTACTAGGGTAGTTTCATCTTTGCACATACCATGCCTGTGATGTATTTGTACTGCCTTATACCATACTTGGCTTCCGGACCCCTTCAGCCTCCGGTCACTCACTGTCTCGAAAGAGAGGTGATTGGGACTGGCAGGTCTCTCAGTTCAGCCTCCGGTCACTCACTGTCTCGAAAGAGGCGTGATTGGGATCGTCAGGTTTCTCAGCTCCGCCTGCTTGTTCAGCTCCGCCTGGTTATCATGGTCAGCGTTCAGCGCTTTACCACTAGATTCGTCTAGGCGAGTTGCTGCCGGATTTACCGCTCGTACTTCAGTCGAGTCGTCCCGGTAACCTCGCCAGGCGCTCCAGTGTTAAATACTGTTTGCTGTCTGCACTTCCAGCTTGCTCAGCTCCGCTTGTTTGTGCTCAGCTACTATTCTACCCCATGCCATTACTTCATGCCTGACACCTGTCTATACTACTTGTCGTTTTCATATTACTTTTAACACATGTATATCACCTGACAACTGATGTATTATCATCTAACGCCTGACATGCTACTACTTGGCAAGACCCCTTGTTATGACATGACTTGCCACCGGATTATTATCAATCTCTTGACATGACTGGTTACCTGTCTAATATCACCATCTTGTCATGCTATCCCTTGACACTCAGCATGATATACTTGACCTGTGATTATCACATTTACGGGAACCCTGCCTTGTTATCCTGTACTATGTACAGTGACCTGATATCCTGTATCATGATCAGTGACCTGTTATCCTGTATTATATACAGTGACCTGAACTCCTGAATTCCTGATCATGTCCTGTTACTGTTATTCCCGTAAATTGATAATTAACCTAATAAATCATAAAATGAGACAACTTGCATCGGGTCGGGGGAAACATGCGGCTATCAATATGTGTTCGTGTTTACAGTGGTTTTAGGAATGTTGTGCAACTACATGTTCCGGTCTGACCTGTGGGCCTCCAGGCGACCGAGGGGAGTGCTGGCTCCCTCCTTCTTGGTACCATCTTGACAAGGGCATCCTATAAGACCCTCCTGTTAGCCTTGCGGCAGGTTCCGTCACCAAGCAACGGAACAATCCTGGGCCGTGGTCCCGGGTATGTACGGGACCCACTGTAAACATAGTTCGTTGATACCCCCGCTGGTTTCCAATAACAACCTTGCTTTACTCGGATATGGATCTATGTGTGCTGGGACGCTAGTTCACATAGCTAGATATCAGGGTAAGACGAGTAATAATAAAGTGTCTAATAACCGGCTCTTTAAGTTGTAAGTAGAAGTATGTGGAATGGGACGCATACTGAAGCCTGCAGCTTAAACGGCTTTGAATCTGTGATATGCCTTACCATATTTGCTTGTGCTGGTTTTACCTCGGATTTCCGGTTTTATGATTATTATTATATTAACTGCTCATGCCCTGCTCTATTCCTTGTATCCACCTGCCTCCTGCTCATTATCTTATCATGCCCTGAGTACAGTCGGGTTGTATGTGCTTGGATTATGGTGACATGAGATAAAGGTATATAGATGAGGGTTTCCTTGTTTGGATTATTCCTTCGACGTACTAGTCTCATGGAGCCATGATCTGAAACCATACGATCAGATTTGCTCGTCCTCGGCTTTATTTGGTTTTATCACTATACCATGTGCTTACCCTTGCTCGCCACTTGGCTTTTGTATCACACTCGCCTGGGGAGTTTCATCTGACTCCCCTGGATTCTCATGTCCAGGTCATGGAGCTTGGAGCGTGTGGATTCTCCCAGTTGCTGATTAGAGTGGCGCAGCGGAAGCGTGGATCTCCAGCAGACCATTCAGAGCTCTATCCTTCCAGGCCCCCTGTGTGCCTCTCGAGTTTTCCTTTTGTAAACTCGTGAGTGCCTTTTGTACTGTTCATTCTTGTACATCCTTATATTCTCGCAATTGCGCCATTCTGATGATGTAATATTATTGTAATATTGGATCACCTCTGGTGATAACTTTGTAATTGTACTCATGTGTTGGAATGTATAATGCACCACTTACTTCCGTACTCTGATTCTTGCTTGTACTGATGCTTAGCGTATATACGTGAGGGTATTTCTGACCTGCGTATATACGTCGCAGTGACGTCCCCGTACCCGCAGGATCGGGGCGTTACAGGCCCAAAATAAATTAGATTTTAAAACATAATAAGTCTAACAATCTCCCACTTGGGCCAAACAAGTCATACTGAATAGATGTTATGCATAACTTTATGACGTCAAAACTTTAACCGCCGACAAATCACGTTTCAAAACAATCTGGTCCATTAAGTGTCCTGCCACCGAACATGACGACGTTACCTTCTGTATAATCGAGGTAGGACCTTTCACATCACAAGTTTCAGAACCCCTAACGACATAGATCAAATGTGGACGTGTGGCATGGAAATGTCCTCTGATCAAATAAGGTACAATTCCAACTGGTTTCCACTTTATGACTCCAACGAGTCTAGCCTTATGACTCCAACGAGTCTCACTTTATGACTCCAACGAGTATAACTGCTAATTCAACAAACTCAAATGCGCAAAAGTAAACTTTAGGAAAAGCAGTTATAAATTTATTTATCAGAATCAACAAATATCCATAAAGTGCACTTAGAAATAATGTCTGTTACATAAAATTATCCACTCCCACAAAATCAGGATATCATAAAGACTAGTCATCCCCATATGAGCAATATGCTCTAAGAATACTTTAGGTGAAAGCCCTTTAATGAGTGGATCTGTAATGTTAAGAATAGTGTCATCACTATCAACAGACAAAATATGATTCCGAACTTTATCATTGATGACAAGAAACTTGATGTCGATATGCTTCGACTTTGCTGAACTCTTGTCACTATTGCAGTAGAGCTTTATAGCTCTTATTGTCACAGTGTAGCTGTGATGGCCTCTCGACTAAATCCACCATCTTCCTACAATAAGGAAAATGTAAAATAAAGTGGATTTCCTATTGTCGATACATCCAGCATAATCTGAATCTGTATATCCAATCAGCTGCAACTGATCAGATTTCATGTAGTCTTCTATGGATATCGCATTACCTTCTTTGCAGTCTTCTAGAGATCAATCCCATGATTGATCAAGTATCTGCCAAGTTTCTCAACGGTATATGCTATGCCTGGACAGGTACAAACTTGAGCATACATCAGACATCCAACTGCCTATATATATGGAATGTCTTTCATTTGCTCTTTCTGTAGATCATTCTTGGGACATTAGAGTAGACTTAACTTATCTCCCCTAGAGCAATTCTTCATGTCATATCTATCTAGCACCTTATCGATATAGGTCTTTTGTGATAAACCTAATATTCCACGTGTCCTGTCACGTTGAATCTGGATGCCTATCACAAAAGAAGCGTCTCCAAGATCTTTTATCTCAAATTTTTTGAGAGAAAACTCTTGATCTCAAGTAGAAGATCTATATCGTTACTTGCTAATAGAATGTCATCCACATATAGCACAAGAAATATAAATCTACTCTCTTTAAATTTATGGTAAATACATTAATCAGCTATATTTTCCTTAAAATCAAAATCGGATATTACTTGATCAAATTTCAAATACTATTGACGGGATGCTTGCTTTAAAACATAAATGAATTTCTTTATTTGCAAACCAAATATTATGATACCTTCACTTTAAAACTTTCTGGTTGCACCATACAGATTTCCTTCTCAATGCTACCATTAAGAAAGGCAATCTTAACATCCATTTGGTATAACTCCAGGTCAAAGTGAGCCACCAGTGCCATAATAATACTAAAAGAATGCTTCATGAAAACTAGGGAGAAAGTCTCCTTATAGTCAATGTCCTCTCTTTGAGTGGATCCCTTTGTGACAAGATGTGCCTTATACCTTTCGACATTACCTTTCGAATCCCGCTTGGTTTTGAATAGTCATATACAACCAATCGGTTTCTTTCCTTTAGGCAACTTTTTACTAAATCTCAAACATCATTGTCCTTTATGGATTTTAACTCATCTTTCATGGCATTTGACCACTTATTGGAGTGAATGTTGAGTTTGGCCTCATTTAAGAATGCGGGGTCATCCTCTAGCCTTATGTCAAACTCATGCTATTAGAGATAAACTATATAGTCATTTGTAATGACTGATCTCCTCTTCCTAGTTGATCTCCTAGGCACTTGTGGTTGAGAATTTCCAGGTTCTATCTCACCAGCGTGATCTACTTCAGGATGAACTGTATATGTATCTTATAAGGATGCAACTGTATTTTTCATCTTGAAGTAGAACAACTAATTTATCATTTGGAACAATTTGTCATGGGTATAACAATATGTTCTTCCTTAATATGAAGTCCTTATGTAGTTAACTCCCACTGTTCTGAATATTCTCAAAAATTTTAACAATCCGTCTTTATGTTCTTAGTGGAGGGACAATAAAACTTAAAGCCTTTATACCTCTCAGAATACCCTACGAATAAACAGCTAACTGTCATTGAGTCCAACTTCTTCTCATATGGTATATATAGCCGAGCTTCCGCTGGACATCCCCAACCATGTAGATGCCTAATACTGAGAGATTTTCCAGTCCATAACTCATATAGGGTTTTAGTTACTGTTTTTCTAGGTACTCTATTAAGGAGGTGACAATCATCTTTAAGGCTTCACTATATAATGACTTTGGTAGAATAGTGTGAGCTATCATACTCCTAACCATGTCCTTTAGTGTGTGATTTTATCTCTCAGCAATACCATTTTGACGAGGTGTCCCTGATATGGTGTACTAAGCGACAATACCACTCTTTTAGAAATTGACAAATGATTCTAAATATTTACCTGATTCGTCATATCTGTCATAGTACTCACCACTATGATCATATCTAATGGCTTTAAACATGTCAAATGATTGGGATTTCTCATGGAACAAGTGTAGGTACCTATAACGAGAGTAATTGTCGGTAAAAGTGATGAAATATTCATGACCATTCTAAGAAGTTGTAGGGAATGGACCACAAATGTCTGTATACACCAAATTAAGACACCTGAACTTCGTCTAGTACGAAACTTTCTAATGTTTCTTTAATTAATTTTCGCTTAGTGCCTATGCTATTCACATATAGAGATTCAGTATATAAAGCATGAAGTTTCAATTTATATATAGCCATCAATCAGAATTCTAGTACCAACAACTTTAGATTTAGAAAGTAGACTAAGCATTTCATTATCAAGAGTGACAGTAAAACTAGATCTGTCTAACAAATAAAATAGAAATATGATTCCGCCTAAAAAGATGGTACATATAAAGTCTCATCCAAATCTAAATCAAAAATCAGAATCTAATTTAAGCCTACAAACTCCAATAGCTTTAATTGCAACTTTATTTTCATCACCCATGTATACGTATCGCTCAGCTGGGCTGGGCCTCTTTTGGGTTTGGAAGTTCCGCATTGAATCGCTTATGTGAATTATCTATTCACAATTTATAAAGTGGCACTAAAGCGAAATTAATCTCAGAACAAACATAAATATGAGATATACCCGCTAAATAGCCATTTCTGATACTTTATGTATTCCTACTTGAGGTGGCTTACTTTCTTACAGAAGAAGCATGCAATGACCTTAGGCTACTTTTTCTGCACTTTTGCCACTTAGGATCAGCCACTGTAGTGGTGTTTATGTTCCTCCCTTTAGTTTCATTTTTCCTTTTCTTATTAGAAGTTTACCCTGGATGCTAAGTGAGCACTGACTTTATCAGGCATAGAACCCCTAATAGTTATAGGAATAGTGTACTTTATGACCATTAGACACATCTTGTAAGATCTCTCCCACTTATCATAATTGACCTTTTCTTTACTGAACTTTTATTAGTGATAGTAGAGATCCATCAATCTTTAAGGTGCACTCTAGGTGCATGAATTCAAGAACGATCATTTTCGTGGTCTTACCACTTCTTAAAGTTTGTACCATTCAATTTAAACTACATAAGTGTACAATTTCTCATCAGTTTAACATAAACATTGCATTTAATAAAATTCTACTGTAATAGCCATAAAAAAATGAATTTCAGAAATGCAACCAGTTTAACCGATAGAGCTGCCGGTTAAACTTTCAGAACAAGTTGTGTCTCTATACGCCAACACTGTACTGGCCCAATATAGATATCCTAAAGTCTAGGTCCTATATAAGAGAACAGCCTTCCTTTGGGCCGACTGTCACTTTATAGGATTGGTCCCAAAGTTTAAGTAATCTATATTGGCCATATAATATATGTAATGACCCGGCCATAATGACAACCTTCCTTTGGGCCGATTGCCACACGCATGGGCCACACAAATTTATGCATCTGGATTCTTGTTCCGCCATCGGACTAGTTGATGAGGGTAATGCAATATGGGCCTACAGTATGACAACCTTCCTTTGGGCCGATTACCACACACCAAGGTTCTCCCACTTGCATTATCCACGTCAAGTATCCGAAGCCGTACATAATTCGGCCAAACAATAGTCTTCCTTTGGGCCGGCTATTGTCCGCATGAACTATATACGCAATTAAATAAGCTCTTTTATAAATTCTTTAGCTTGAACATGTATATATCTTTTTCTGTGTGTTATCAACTGTAGTAAACACTAATATTCATCATGTAAGACAATATAAGCAATATAATATTGATGATAAAGCGGAAGCATGTAAGGGTACACATAACCATGATAAACAAACACTTCAATGCCTTCTTTATGTCAACTAACTACTGTTTTATCATGTATAGTTCCTTTAATACTGTAGTGCTCGTCAAGAGCTTCGAAACGGCTATTTACATGCCCAAAACAGAGGTCGAATGAACCCGTAACGGCTAATTGAAGTTTCTATTGACAAAACGGGTCTGCAGTGCTTATCGGGTCTGAATCAGACCCGACCCGCAATGGTTAAGTTATTGGTTTTTCTTATTGGGTCGGGTTTAAATAAACTGAATAAAACCCAATTAGCTTGTGAGATTGATTGAGATTAGGTCTCTTTATTTGAGTAGAATTCTAACCATAATATCCTTAATAGACTAGAATTATATTTCAAACATAATACCCAAATCAATCTCAACAATCCCAATTGAAATTAAATATGAGATTAATTAGGAGTAAGTTTCCTTGCTAGAGTAAAATTCTATCTCTAAATATCCGAATCCTAGATAATCTCATAATCTTAATTAATTCATTAAACCCAAAATAATTAACCATTTTTTTTTAAAATTATTCTTCACAAGAAGCCATCTGTTTGCCTTACATGTGCATGCATGCAGACACATGTTTGCATGCATGCAGGCCATGTCATTTTTTTTTTAATTTTGAAAACTTCTTCATGATGCATGCGCTGGTGCTTCCAGCGCATGCATCTAACATCCTCATTTTTTTTTTTTGAAAAATCTGGCCGCATGCATGCAAGTCTTGCATGCATGCGTCCACACAGATGCAAATTTTTTTTTAAAGAATCAAAAAATAATAACACACAGATTTAAACCATAAAAAATATATACATGAATTTAATTTAATCATCTCCAATTTAATTCAATTACTTGAGACACAAAAAAATAATCTTTATTGAATTAAATACAGAGATTCATAATTTTCATAAATCGAGATCAAAAGGTTATTACTTTATATCCCGATGATCTGATAAAAAGGAGGCTCTGATACCAATTGTTAGATCTAAATTTATTCCATACAAGATCTACACATATACTGTAAGCCTCTTTATCATGATCAGGGGAAAGGAGGGTTTTAAGCATACCTGATTCCGTCACGAAGAGGATGCCGAAGGTTGCACGATCTCGAGGACGCCGGAGTTGAGGGAGAGGATTCTTCTCTCCAGCCACCAAGTTCTCTTCTTTATCCTTAGAGGAGATGAGAGGCCTCCAAGAGAGAGATGGTCATTGTTGTTGGTGGAGAGGGAACCATACTCATGGTATATATAGCATCAAGAAACCCTAGTTCAACTCATCATAGATCTAGGCCCTTGATTTATAATACGAGTTCCACACGTGTAGATGAGTTCCACATTCTAATTTAAATACACTCATGGCTAAGTGTAATTGAAAACGTGTCTAGACCCAAACCATTTAGGTTTGATCAATTTTTTATTGGGTCAAACAACATAGGTCAAGTGGGCGGGTGTAAATATCCAATTGACTTGATTAGGCCCAAAATAAATTAGACTTTAAAACATAATAAGTCTAACAGAGAAACCTCCATGAAATGGGGATGCTCGAGATGGCCATTTCTAGAGAGATATAAATTGCTGGGACTTTCTTCTCCGTGCCGCTCTTTTATGTTCTTCAATTTGGGCTCTGTCCAAACCTTGGTTCTCTCTGGACTGATTTGTTCTGTCTCTCTCTTTCCACTAGAGCTAGCTCTAGTCTCCCTCTGGAGTGGATCACCATTAGAGACTGACTGATGAGAGAGAGAGAGAGAGAGAGACATCTTATGGGTTTTGAGATCTTTGATGGGGACTTTGAGAAGGAGAGAGGTGGTGGGCGTGGTTTTGATTTTTTTTTTCTTGGGAGAAAGACGCCGGTTTAGTTTTTAAAACCGACATGTTAAGTTTTTTACTTTGGAGAACTGATGTAGGTTCTCTGATTTGAGTTTTTAGGTCGGTTTTTTAGATAATGTTGTCATAAAGTTTTCAATATATTATATAAACTGTTTTTATTATTTTGAGTTTCTATGTCAGTTCTTAGCCGATATTGTAAGTTTTTTAAAATATTACAAATTTGTTACCGTTTTTATTTTTTTTGAGTTTCTACGTCGGTTATTTAGAAAACTGACTTCACCATATTATAAAAATATCGCCTCTATTTCACGTCGTTGTGTTATTGACACCGACGTCAACGTGTGAAGTGAGCCCAATTCTATACTAGTGTATACTCGTCGTTAGATAACGTTAAATAATATCTAGTAATTTATAAGAGAAATAATTACCACTTTAGTTTGGACCCTTTTTAAGTTAAAGTAAAAAAAATAGGCATTGAATAGCCCAAGTTGCAATACTAATTACACTTTGGGTTTGTCTGGTTGTCGTAATTGGCCGTAATTCACAAGTCGTAATTGGTAAACTCTTTTATAGTTGTAAATGAGTTACATGAATGTAAGTTTTACTGTGTTTGACTGATAATATGAAGTTGTAAGTGAAAAAGTGTATTGTATTTTATGGTGTTTGGTTGTTGTAATGTGTAAGTCGTAAGTGAAAAAGTTGATCACAAAATTAACTATTTGGTGATTTAAAAAATTTAAATATTGTAAATAAATATGAAAAATATTAAATATTAAAAAATTAATACTAATATAAAAAATAATACAAATTTGCATGACCACAAAGTTAACTGCAAGTGGATTATAAGTGAGCGCAATTGAGTTGCAAATGAGTGGTAATTGGGTTGCGTAAGTCTGTTATACATTACGGTTCAATAAACAACGTAATTGTACTGGGTTGTGAGTCATTTAAATTGGATCCAAAGTAGATTATTTATATATATTTACCCTCATCCATGCTATTCGAATTCATATGAATAGACTCAACATCTGTATTGATCAAATAATTTTTTTGATACAATTTGGATTAGTATCAGATACAGATACTTTCCAGATAATATAAGTGAATAACTGAATTTTAACAAAACAATTTGGACTGCAAACTTGCAAATACTGAGAAGTTATTTTTTTTTTTGAATAACGTCATAGCCTGGTTTTAAATCTTGGACTTTTCATTTTCTAACTTGAAGGACTTGGGTCACCATCTCAAAAGACTAACCTTCTATGTGGATTGCCCAAATCCTTATATACCAAAGAACATCCCTACGTTTAGCTGATGTGTGACTATTTGTTCGACCCAAATTCCAACAATCCCCCTCGAACAAAGACTCTCCCTACAAAACTCAACTTAGCTGATGTGTGACTATTTGTTCGACCCAAATTTCAACAATCCCCCCTCGATCAAAGAGTCTCCCTACAAACTCAACTATCTTCACACCGGAAGATCAAATGCTCTCTATCGAGATAGAATTTTTTTCCTCCCGTGGTCAGAGCTTCCCAGTAGTATTATGCACACCACTGTTAAATTCTTGAAAGCCCAACTAGCCTTATAGAGGGCCCGTCTTTGCGCCATTGGGAAATCTTACATCGTCGAACATCACCCACACACACGACTAAGTTCGGGACATGACTCTGATACCAATTGAAGGACTTGGGACTAGCCTTCTAGGTAGAGTTGCCCAAATCCTTATACACCCAAAATCATCCCCCACGTCCAGCCAATGTGGGACTATTTGTTTGACCCAAATCCCAACACAACTTACCCTTTTACCACTGAGCCAGATCCCCACAAGGATGGCAGTAAATTAAATGTTTGATATATAAAAAACATTAAAAGTTATAAGAAGGTTTTAGCTTACCTTATTTAAATTGTATATCATCAAGTAATATCAGATTAATTATATATATATATATATATATATATATATATATATATATATATATATATATATATATATATGCATTTAAACATTTTCTACAATGTTTTGTTGGTTTCCTCTTTACATGCGAAATTAAATATCAATTTTGATAACAATATAATGATGCTAGTGTTTTTGTAGGGATAAATGAGATATTATATTTTAGTTAAAAGTTAGATGTTGTTGAACTTATTGTGCGCATTAATTGACTCCACTAGAGAGATAAAGAGAACTAGACGTATTGATCTCAGAATGACCTCAAAAAAAATTCTGACTTTTCAAGGCGTCTTACATGTACCCACACTTTGAAGAAATCTGATCAGCGAGTGTTCACTTCTTAGACCTGGCTATAGGATTGTCAAAGAATTCAATAAGTTTGTAATTTTCAAATCAAATATCTTCATTGGAAAAGGTTTTGTTTGTGATGGCATTTTTTGTCTCAATGTAATAAATTCTTCTGATAATAAAATTTGTATTCCTGTTGCTTTGAGCATTGAGTCTTGTGATATCTGACATTGAAGATTGGGACATGTCAACTTTAATTTTATTAAGAAAATGATTAACTTGAATCTCATTCCTAAATCTTATTTTGACTCAACTTCTAAATGTGAAATATATGTTCAAGATAAACATGTCCGAACACCTTTCCACTCAATCACAAGAAATTCTGAACTCCTCGAACTTATTCACAGTGATGTGTGTGATTCAAACAGAGTTCTCACCCGAGACGGTAGAAGATATTTTGTGACATTCATTGACGATTACTCCAAATTCTGTTACACCTATCTTCTCAAATCTAAGGATGAAGTTCTCGATTGGTTTAAGGTGTATAAAGCTGACGTTGAGAACCAACTTGAAAAAAAGATCAAAATTTTAAAATCTGATCGCGGGGGGAGTATATCTCAAATGATATGACAGAATTCTGCTAAGAACACGACATTATTCATGAGGTAACTGCTCCCTACACACCTCAATCCAACGGTGTAGCTAAAAGAAAGAACAGAACACTGGTGGACATGGTGAACTGTATGTTACTCAGCTCAAATACACCGGAAAACCTTTTGGGTGAAGATCTCCTTTTTGCCTGTTTTATATTCAATAGGTTCCCCCAAGAGACTCCAATGTTACTCTATATGAACGTTAATAAGGGAGAACTCCTAACATTCATTTCTTCAAAATTTGGTGTTACCTCGCAGGTTTCAATACCGGAACCGAAGAAAAAGAAAATCGACCGCGAGACTGTAGATGTTATCTTCCTCAGGTATGCACTAGATAGCAATGTTAATCGATTTCTAGTGGTTAACTCTGAGATCAGTGAAATATCTAACAACACTATTATTAAAGTTAGGGATGTTTATTTGAAAACATCTTTCCTTTCAAGTCTAAAATCCCTAATGATCCTTTACTCCTGCTACCTCTGATATCTCTTATTCTAGTTCTGCTCCTTAATTGATTCTGAACCTAGAAGGAGCAAAATAATAAGAACTCTTACATCTTTCAGTGAAGATTCTTTACCTATCTTGTGGAAGGTGATCCTAACACCTTCAAGGAAGTAATGAACTCTTCTGAATCTCCTTTTGGAAAGAAACCATTGACAGTGAGATTAAGTCTATAATGAAGAATAATACTTGGATTCTCACTGACCTTCCTCCAGGATGTAAACCTGTATGTTGTAAATGAATTTTCAAGAAGAAACTCCAACTTGATGGCACTGTCGACAAATACAAAGCCAAATAGTTGCCAAGGGTTTCACCCAACAAAAGGGTATTGACTTCTTTGACACCTATTTTCCTATTACCAGAATCTCCTCTATCAGAATTCTTCTAGCACTTGCATCAATTCATAACATGTTCATTCACCAAATGGATGTCAAGACTGCTTTCTTGAAAGGCGATCTTGAAGAAGAGATCTATATGGACCAACCAGTAGGATTCATTGCCAAGGGAAAAGAAAATAAAGTATGCAAACTTGTAAAGTCATTGTATGGACTTAAACAAGCACCTAAACAATGGCATCAAAAGTTTAACAAAGTTATTACACAATTTGGATTCACTGTCCATGAACATGACAAGTGCATATATTTTAAGAACTTTGGCAATGAGTATACTATCCTTTGTTTATATGTAAATGATATTCTTATCCTTCGAACTTCTCATGATGCAATCCAAATAGTAAAGAATTTTCTTTCCCAAAATTTTAATATGAAGGATCTAGGTCCTTCTGATATGATATTGGGAATGAAAATATCTAAAGCCTCTAATGAAATTTCTTTGAGTCTAGCTCATAGCATTGAAAGAATGCTTCATAAATTTAATTTTTACAACTCTAAACTAATTTCTACACCCTATGATTCTTCAATTGCTTTGAAGAAAAACACAGGTGAGCCTGTGTCTCAGCTGAAATATTATTAATTAATAGATTCACTTCTCTATATTTCTAACAGGATTAGGTCTGACATCTTTTATACAGTAGGCAGATTAAGTAGATACACCAATAACCCTAGTAGAGAATATTGGACTGAACTAGAGAGAGTTTTCGGATATCTTAGAGGCACAATTGGCTATTGTTTGACTTACACTGGATATTCTGATATTATGGAAGGCTATAGTGATGCCAACTGGGTCACTGATTCCAACAATGTTAAGTCTACTACCGGATATGTATTCATGTTCGGTAATGCTGTTGTGTCCTGAAAATCCTGCAAATAAACAGTGATTGCCAGGAGCACCATGGAGTCCGAGCTCATTGCTCTGGACACAACTTGCTCCGAAGCTGAATGGTTAAAGGATCTTTTATCTGAATTCTCTATCGTGCCTAGACCCATACTTCCAATCTCAGTTCATACTGATTTAAGATCCACCATTGAGATTCTAAGGTAAGATAATGCCAATAAAAAAATGAACTGACACATTCAAATCAGACTTAAGTCCGTTCAGCGCCTATTGGGGAGATTGGGTTAAGCCTATAGTAGAGTTCCCCGACAGAAGGAACCCAACCTACTTGATTGGGAGTTGATTCCATAAAAGATGTTCAATGTGGTAGAAACAAACTGGACTGGTGATACTCGTGTGGAGCAACGACCCAGATATATTTCTATCATACACGTAGCATTGTAGTTACTACCCGTTCTGTATGGTGACGATGCTCTTATGATACAACTAGGTAAGGATGAGTTTAACTCTTAATAAGTCTAACACATGTAGTGTGGAGGGTATACCATTCAGCTGTAGTATCCTTAGAGGACTTACCTACGTGAGGAACCGTGATGGCCACGATTGGGGGCAGGGCTGACCCTAGAAACTCTCATGAGTCAGTTATTGTGAGCATGGCCTTTAGCGCTCAACTTAATCGCTCAATAGATGGAAACTTACTGTGTGCATCTTTCATTAATATCTAGTTAAAAAGCCTAATTCAAGGCATAGTCCATTATGTCTCTTAGGTGGCAATGAAATTCACTAACGGTAGATTCAAGGCCGCAAGCTATCGACCCCGCATCCATAGTATGATGTTGCCTGATTTCACTCGTATTTTATGATCTGATGATTTAATTGTTATTTATTGTTGATTTATTTTATCTTCCCTAAAACTCAAGTTTTGGGGGGACTGTTCAATGTGTTTTGAGTTTGGAGGGAAAACTTGAGTTCCCCTTCTATTTGGCTTTGGTTTAATCCCATATTGGATAGGAGATGAGAGGTTAGGTAGTATATACACCAACTCATCCCATGCCTATTGTTATGAGTGTTGGGCCATGAGCTACATCCCCACACGCGCGCGCACATGCCAAACCGAACAGGGCCGGGCTGGGTTCGGGTGGCGCGCGCCCACGACCTGCGCATACGAATGCAGTTCGATTCAATGGGTCTTTGAACCTGAATCTTTTTTCGGTTTTTCTATTTAAATTTTATTTAAAATTCTGTTTTGATTTTTCAAAATTTTTCTGTTCAGTTTTAACCCTCTCCGGATCTGCTCGCGAACTGCATGATCATGTGCAGATTTGGAGCGAGACTGTTACAACGGATGAACTCCGAGAATCTATAAATAGCTTCTCGCAGTTCAGTCTGTTAGCTGCAAAAAAAACTACAAAATTCTGTCTCCCTCCTCTATATTTCTTTCTTACAAAATTCTGGTTAGATTTTTGGTGATTTCTTTGAGGATTTCTTCTACATACGGGCAAAACATTTTCATCTGAGTAGAAGCCTAGCTCTTCGTCCGGGGCTGGGTGCGTATGAACTATCGGGGAAACTTTTACCGCTTGGAGATGAAGTCATTTTAAGGTCCGGAAGAGAGACCGGTCATCTATCTTTTAGGGTAGTGCTTCTGAAATCACCTAGAGGGAGGTGAATAGGTGACGAGCTAATCTAACGGTGAATTATTGTGTAATTAAAACTATATATTCAAACTAAAATTCTTATGCACAACACACCAAGTATAACACAAGAGTGTAGCCGGATTCCCTGTGAAGAGCTCTGAACTAACTCCTCAAGATTCCACTAGATAAGAGTTGAAGTGCCGCTTTGGCTCTCTTGGTTGAATACAAGTGTTAGCAAACAGTCCTCAAGCATATAACAATAAGGCACAAGATATATCAAGCATATAAAGATAAAAGCAATTTAAGCATGCAAGATATAAAGACAAGTGAGAGATAGAGAGAGCAATCGCAAACACGGGAGATTTGTTTCGAGGTTCGAGCACACTAGCTCTACGTCCCCGCCTTCAACACTATGAAAGATTTCCACTAGAATCGATCCCATCGGATCACTCGGTGCCGCAACACCTAAAGGAGTTCACACTAGAACTCTTGGACTCACTAGTCCCCTCACTTGCTCCTGCAAGAACAAACACACCGCAAGCACACTAGCTTGCCGAGGTCGCACCTCTACACTGAGTTCTTACTAGAACCCGAAACAACGCGAACCCGCAAGTCCGCCTCCTCAAATACAAAGATGAAGTCTTTGGTGATCACAACACTTTGATCACCTAAAAATAATCTCACAACAACTCTCCTATAGAATGGATTTAGCAATGGAAAGCTCAAGTGTGTGTGAGAAAAACTTAGATTGATTTGGTGGTGGAAAACACAATAAATCACTTTTGAAAACCTCTTGATAAACTCTCCTTTTGAATGGAAGTATTTGGCTCTAAAACAAGTGGAGATAAACACTTAGAAGTGTAGGAAAAACTATCTCAAAAACCCACTTAAAATCTTGTTAAAAACAGCCCAAAGGAAGCCCCAATTTATAGGCTCCAAAACTAGTCGTTGTAGGCCAAGTCAGCAGTCTGCACTGCTGTCGGTCGACCGCCAACGATCAATTTTTCGACCGTTGAGAAGGTCGGTCGACCACCTTCAGGGCAATGGCCTAGCGGTCGACTGCCCGGTCGACCAGGCCATTTCCAGAGAGCAAACACTCTCTGGTGGTCGACCGTGCGGTCGACCTGCCCTGGCCGTGCACGTTTTGTGCACGTCGGTCGACCGCCCGTCGGTCGACCCCTGGCTCGGTCGATCGTGCGGTCGACCGGCAGAATGCCAAAAACAGTTTTTCAGGGATTTAAAAGTTATCTTTTTAGCTTTGATAAAATCCCATAAATTCACAAAAAGTCTACAAAAATAAGTTCAGTATTATACTTTGATATACAAACATGTTTGAGTAAAAATCAACATGTTACAAACATTTTGAACTATTTTTGTAATATGAAAATTTTAGCTTAAAACAAAAACCGTATTTTTCCAAATTGATTTTTCCAAATAGAAAACCGATTTTTCCAAAACTTCTCCAAATATAAAACATGATATTTTAAATACTTTTGAAGCTTAGTGTGTATGGATATGATCCACTACACATATATGATGAAATATCTATGTTTTTGACAATAAGCACTAAAATGAAGTTTTGGTTAAAATACATATATATATATTGAATTCCAAAAATCAAAACGGTATATTTTCAAAATGAAAATACATATAAATTTTGTGTGTGAGTATATATGTAGTTGAGCAATCCACCAACTAATCTATCTTTTACATTTTATCTAAAATAAAATCTCACTAAAAACAAACCTAGACACAAGTCTCCTCTTGAAAAATCTTCACTTGAGAAACTTCTCCTTTTTGACTTGGTCCAAACCTTAATTCAAAGAGCTATACTCCTCTTGAGTACTTGATGTGGTCTTGATGCACAAGCTCTTGAATCAACACGTGTTTCTCTAAAACTTGACTTTAAATCTTTTGATGAAGCTAAACCCCTACTAAGATCTTGATTACAAATCTGAGACTAAATAAATATAAGATTATTAGTATTATAACTACATGAGTTAATCATCATCAAAACTAGAGTGATGGGTCTTTAGGCCAACAGCTTCTCCACGACTGTCACCCCAAGCTAGCTATTTCTTTCTGTTTGATTCATTTATATTACTTGCATGTTTAGGACAATTATTTAAATTGATTAAAGATTTATGATTTTAAATTGTTACATATTTTAAAAAAAATTAAAAAAATTCTGTTATATACCCAACAATAATTACACCGACCGGAGGCCGAAGCTTTCATATTTTTTTTTTTTTAAAAAACCAAGATCTTGACGGCCCCGGCACCAAGCTCTTTCCCGCCCTCGTTGTATTATGATCAAGAAACCCCAAGAATTCTCGCTCCCACTCCCATCAGACCTCACCAGCAGCAGCTACTCATGGAACACCCACCTCCGCTCCCTCACCGCCTCCGGCCGCCACCGCCCCGCCCTCGCCCTCTACCGCCTCATGCTCCGCCGCCCTAACCCCACCCCCAACTACTTCACCTTCCCCTCCGCCCTCCGCTCCGCCGTCGCTCTCTCCCTCCCCCTCACCGTCGCCCAGCTCCACTCCCACATCCTCAAGCTCAACTGCCTCACTGACCCCTACGTCCTCACCTCCCTCGTCTCCTCCTACTCCCGCCTCGCCCTCCTCCCCTCCGCCCACCGGATCCTCGACGAAATCACCTCCCTCCCCTCGACCCCGATCGAATCCCTCGTCGTGTGCTACAACTCCCTCATCTCCGGCTACACGCTCCATTCCCTGGCTGTGCCTGCGTTGTCCCTTTTCAGACAGATGGTCCGGGATGCAATCCCGTTCAACTCCGTCACCGTCCTCTCTCTGCTTCGATGCCTCTCTTCGCCGTACAATTTACACGCGCTGTTGGTTCGGTCGGGGTACGCGGGGGTCGCGTGTGATGTATCGATTGCGAATTGTGTTCTTAGTTGCTATGCCAAGTGCGGGGACGTTAAGCTCGCACGCAGGGTGTTCGATGAAATGCCTGACTCGGACAGAGACCTTATTTCGTACAATGCTATGGTGTCCTGTTACGCGCAGAATGGGCTTGCGGATAGAGTGCTGGAGCTTTATTTTGAGATTCAAAGCTCGGGTCGGGTTACGCCCGATGCAGTCACTCTTGTTGGCGTGCTCTCAGCTTGTGCGAATCTTGGTGCGCGTGATGTAGGGTGTGAGGTTGAGCGGAGTATTAGTAGGAACCCAGATTTTACCTCGAACATCTTTTTGAAGAACGCTTTGATCAATATGCATGCTAGGTGTGGGGATTTGACCAAGGCTAGTGCGATTTTTAACGGAATGCAGGAGAAAACGCTTGTGTCGTGGACGGCCATTATAGCATCTTATGGGGCACATGGGCATGGCAGAACAGCTTTGGAACTCTTTGAGCAGATGCTGGCAGCTGGCATCCGGCCTGATGGGGTTGTGATGGTCAGCGTGCTCTCGGCTTGTAGTCATTCTGGTCTAGCCGATAATGGTTTGGAGTACTTTTCAAAGATGGAGAAAGATTTTGGCATCCAACGAGGGCCTGAACACTATGCATGTGTCGTGGATCTCTTGGGAAGGGCTGGCCGGCTTGAGGAGGCGTGGGAACTAATAAGATCAATGCCTGTTGCGCCAGATGGTGGAGTTTGGGGTGCACTTTTGGGTGCTTGTAAGATTCATAAGAATGTCGAACTTGGTAGGTTGGCTTTTGACCACCTAGTGGAGCTTGAGCCGACCAATGTGGGGTACTATGTGTTGCTATCGGTATGTACTTGGATGCTGGGAGGTTGGATGACGTTGCAAGTGTTCGGATGATGATGAGGAAGAGGGGGCTTAAGAAGGAACCTGGATATAGTTATGTTGAGTTCGAGGGCAGGGTTCACTTGTTCATGCTGATGACCATTCTCACCCACTAGCTAAGAGTATTTATCAGATGATCAATAAGCTGGAGGCCTTGGTGAATAATGAGAAGGGTGATGGCAGTAAAGAAGATGATGAGGCTAGTATGAAGGTTATCGGTTTTTCACAGTGAGAAGTTGGCCATTGCTTTTGGGTTGTTGAGTACTGAGGCTGGAGCGGAGATTGTGGTGATTAAGAACTTGAGGGTGTGTGAGGATTGCCACATGTTTATGAAGTTGGTGTCGAAGATTGTTAACAGAAAGCTAGTTGTAAGGGATGCAAGTCGGTTCCATCATTTTGAAGAGGGTGCGTGTTCTTGCAATGACTACTGGTGATGTTTTTTCTGCCTTATGTTTCAGAAAAAGCAAATTATCATCTGTGGTTGAAACTAACCTGAGGAAAATGGTATGCTAATGAGACCGAAGATGTGGATCATTTGTTGTAGAGCTTACCTGACTGCGTGAAGTCTGATCCCCAATGGCGAAGTATAACGTGTGACAGTCTTGGAGCAGTAGAGTGATTGCAAGCATCCATCCAAATATAGGCAGCAAGAAAGAGGTAATGTTAACTAATTAAGATTGTATGTTGTGCACTGATTTATTCAACAAGATTTTGGGAAGGGCAAGCATGGTTAAGAGAAAGCTCTATACATCCTTATTTATTTATTCCTATAAAACCTTTATTTGGAGTATACCCAAGACCCAATTTCTCTATTAATTGGTTATGAAACAAGAGTTTGCTTAAAAGTGAGCAAATAAATTGCTGTCTTCAGTGAGTTTTGAATTTCCTGTAGCCTCAGTCTAAGTCTGACAACTTGAGTTGTTAAATTTGTTAATGATTAGCCGAGTTGGCTTTCTTGATAGATATTCTTTACTTGTGTTTTTCTATGTGCCTAAATGGTTGATTGATCTCACTAGTTATAGTTCTTGACAAAGGAACATGAGAAGGTGAAAGAACCCTTCTGCTGTAACCTGTAAGAGAACTGGTATGTTGATAACATTGTAATTTAGGTGGTGTTTTTTATGAATTTTGGAGCGTGATAAATTCATTTCTTCAGAGTTTTTCTCAACGATTTTGCTCGTCTGGGATTGAAATGAAAACTTTTGGTACATTTTCATCTCTGTTTACAATTAAGGAAGTTTTGTATGATCTGATAGGTAACTGATTTTCTTGATATATCTTTTGGCTAATGCCCTACTTCAATGGTCTGTAAGATGTTTCCCCCCTTAATTATGAATGTGTGACCACTCGTCTTTCTTCTTGGCTTCAATAGATTTCTGAGTCCATCCTAGATAATAGAGGCCACTGTTAGATTCAAAATTTCATTAAAATTCACCAATTCCTGTAGGAACGAAAATTTACACTCTGTTTCTCTGTTTTTCATTAAAATAAAACTTTTGTTGAGTTTGATCTATTCATGTGCAGTGCTGGGGCTCAAAAGTTACTTACTCCCGTTCTTTCTTTTAGAAGACTTGGATATATTTTCCACATCTGTTGTGTTACCCATCCCTGCTTCAAAATATAACAACATGGTTTTGGCTAAATGTTAATTTGAGCTTGCTAATTACATACAAAGGACAGCTATCTAAAGACCATGGTATATAGCTAGAAGCTAAGCGGTGAAGCCTGTATGATACACTTGATTTTTATAAGCCAAAGAGTCAAACTAAAGCACATTTCCTTTGGTTGTTTCACTTTTAATCTTCATAACTTGCTAGAAAGGATTTGTGCATCTTGGATTCATTTGTTTCCGTTGTCCTTCTTGGTGCCATGCAATATTTAGTTGAACGAATATAACTTGTCAGACATATCTCTACAAGATTTTCTGAAACTGAAACAAGATATACATGTATGCCTCCTACTGAAACGAACCATAAAGAGCATTCATGAAGAATTTAGTTCATCTCTGTCCACCTCAATGATAGAAGTTCATATGACTGAATCTTTGTGTTCATGTATGCAGGTGCTGAGACATGAGGTGATACTTGTTTGCCTCCAACATTGTCATGGAATCAATCGTCTGAAGAAGCAGGAGCTGGTGAACTCAACCTATTACTTTTCCAACCTTCATGGTCTCCACCTGATCACTGACCATACTCCAAGGAGTATAGGTGATGGTATTCCAGTATTTACCCCTCAACTTCTTGAGTAATGATACCTGGAACTATTCTGCGTTTGCTGAATTCTTCATCCCGGATACAGCAGAACGGGACGTTGTTGAATTAGCAGAGAACCTACCACTATCCATTGTCAATGGAATTCTCAGCATGCAACCAGAACAAGGAACTCACGATGTGCCTATGTGGGGAAAACTCAGGAAACAACAATACAGAGTAACTGAAGGCTACAAATTGAGTTAACCACAAGAATCTGTTGCTTCATCTGGAAACTGCTCTCGAACAGATTTACTAACCAGAGATTTGCTGGTAAGGAAACATGTCTAATCTCTGACCTATAAACACTGTTGATTATGCAACCAAAGAGTTGCATGTTATGCAACTGGTCTCTAATTTAAGTCTTTGGTAAACTAATGGCCTCCGATGAAAATCAATAACATTGGAACAATATTGTGCCATCACTACCCTTGCTTATTCATTATGGTTATGTTGGATGGATTGGATACTCAACAATTAATCACAACCATACATGGATTCAACGCAGCAGACTGGTTGAAGAAAAATTGAGACTCAATCACTAAGAAGGAGAGGGTTTTCACTGTTGTCAACATACTGAATTTCCCTCCATCCTGGCAAGCTGATTGTGTGCTACAGGGTGATCAAGATTTTGGAGGAAACTCAGGTTAAGCAAGTAGAAGTTGGGACTCTTTTTTCCTGGGTTCCTCTTATAATTTCGTTTTCAGCTGTTTTTGCCCTGCTAGTTTTCATTGAGTCCTGATGGTTAACTGGGTCTGTGCTTGCGACAGGTGAGGAGAAATGTCCTCTCTTCATCCTCACGGACCCCTACTGTGAGAGATGACTTGGTTGTCGTAACTGACCGTAATTCGTAGTTGTAATTGTAAAGTCTTTTACAATTGTAAATGAGTTACATGTATGTAAATTTTACGGTGTTTGGTTGGTAATATAAAATTGTAAAGGGGGAAAGTGTATTATACTTTACGGTGTTTGGTTGTCGTAATGTATAAGTCGTAAGTGAAAAAGTTGACCACAAAATTAACTATTTGGTGATTTTAAAAGTTTAATAATGCAAATAAATATTTAAAAAGTTAAATATTAAAATTTTTTAATATTATAAAAAAAATAGTACAAATTTGTATGACCATAAAATTAACTGTAACTGGGATGTAAGTGAGTGGTAACTGGGTTGCAAGTGAGTGTTAGTTGAGTTACGTAAGTCTTTTACAAATTACGGTCTAAACAAATGCCGTAGTTGTAACTGGGTAGTAAGTCATTTACGAATTACGGAGTTTTACGCGAAACAAATGGCCCTTAATCGAGACCCAAATGACTACCAGAGCAATTTTGCTGCAGATGATCTTTGCACTCGAATGGCTTGTAACTATCATCTACAGTTCTAATATTTTTTGAATAGGGGTTCTTGCCCTAATTTTTCTTCAAAAAATATAAAGCAAGTCATCAGATAGAAAACCAACAACACCTGTTTCTTGACTGCCAAAGAATTATACCTTTATGGAAACTGGTAGCTAATTGTAGTCTTTAATATAAGAGGGTACAGGTTGATTATTGGCCTCTTAGAAAAATCAACAGCAGCAATATACCACAATCGGGAACGATATTGTCATCGCTATAACTGCTTATTCATTATGGCTATGGTGGATGTCACATAATCATTGGATATTCAACAATTCATGACAATTATATATGGATTCAGCAGTAGATCAGCTGAAGAAAAATTGAGACTCAATATTCCATAACATTGTATGTTCTAACAAAGTACATAGGTGGCTATGTAAAACTCACCAACAAAAGAAAGAAAAGTATCGGTTTTAGTCTGAATGCTTTCATCCTCGTCCTTGTTACTGAAAGCAAGTAGCTCGGTGTTATTGGAGCCTCTCTCGGTGCCACCTGATACAGCACCTGAGGATTCTCTCTTCTCATGGCAGTCATGCATTTCAAAATCATTTGAGGAGTCGTTGCCTAATATACTTTGAGAAGGATCTCTTTACTACTACTACAGTTTTTCGCTGCACAACAAGCAAAAGGGATCGCTAAAATTTATCTCATGATGAAAGATGAATGTTTGGCATAGAAAGATGGTGAGAAATATACCTTGAAAGACAGCACCATAACACCCACACTGATACATGAAACATGTATCAGCGACAAGAAACTCCTTCAGCTTTGAAACACAAAGGCAATTTCCCTAGGTACTGTATTGATGGGTGATTGATCCTAGGCAACAGGAATCATTTTGACGATGACAGCAATGGGCATGCTGAGAAATCCAACGAGAATTGTGGTAAGCCATTGAGCAAAATTTAGGGGAGTTGTGTTCGCAAAGTCACCCAGGAACTGCACGATAATGAATTGGAAAACTATGGTGCTCGCTACGACAGCCACAAACACATAGTTGTCCAAAATCCCCTGGAACACATTTAACTTTTCCATCTCTCTCGAGCTGATCTCGTTGAACAACTATGTAGGAAATTGAAAACATCAAACATCATTGTAATGTTTTAAATTATAATCGCACAGTGAAATAATATTTATGAAAAACAAATTCTTCACATTACAAATTGAACATGGTTTTAACAATTACCAGTACCATTTCATAGCACTACTAACAAAATATAATTTATATAAACTTAACAGTCATGGTGAGTCTCCCAGATGCAACAAGCTGAATTGCACTTCTATCAACTATATAAGAGTAATTGAGATAATCAAATTCATATATCTAAGTATATCAAGGCAATACTCTGAGGTCATGGGTGAAAGTTCAGCAAACGGATTGAAAACATGTAATTCAGCTTAATAATAGCTTATTCAAGCTTGATTCCTTAACTTACAAAACAAGATTAGCTTGACTATTAATCAAAGAGCTACTGCTAGAACTAGGTGCACCTTGTTTATTTGATTACTAAACACACTAACAATTGTGACAATGAAATTCTTGAAAAAAGTGTTCAGCATGTTTTTGGTCCAATTTTTAAGTACATGAAATTTGTCACAAGCCTAAGCTAGCTAAAAGAACAAATTTCAATAAATTATAAGTTCATCTATTTTTGAATTTGAATCCTAAATTCCCTAATGATTCATTTTATACTGTGTTTTATGCTAGTCTTTTCCACTATCTAATGCAACAATCCTCCTTCCTCGGTTTATCCTTTCTTTGCACGTGCACTTAAAGAATACGACATTCAAGCATTATTGAGGGAAGACAGAGCCATCCTGTATCACCACAGAATTTACACCAGAAATACTCATTCATGTCTTATCTATAAGGATAAATTATCTTACCATATTCAAGATGAAGTCTTATGGTATGTTGTTTGTTGATCATATTGTATTCTATCTCCCCCCCCCCACCCCACCCCCCCCCAACCCCCTCCCTTCCCTCCTTTTATTTTTACTCTCAAAGGAATCAGGCTCTTAAAACACCCACTGTCAGGAATGCAACATCCTCTTCACAACACACCAGACAATTAGCAAGGAAAAATCCCTTCGAGTGCCTCCATTTTAGGTGCTGGAAATTGACTTGAGCAAATATGGAACATAACTTCAACTGGAATATGTGAAATGTAACTTTTGCAAGAATAGGAAAATTATGGTGGTGCAGTTTACATTGATGGTCAAAAAGAGCTCACTAGTCACCATTTTCCGCTACAAAGGATCAATCAATCTTAATGGTGGCACAGAAGGAGGATATTGGTCCTAAAATGAAAGTAGAATGGTTAGGTGGATATGTTTTTGAGTATTTTTTATATTATCCTAAATTCCTAAGAAATCTGTGGTGAATTTTATAAGGCCTATATGACTAGCCACAGTATGCTCTACAGGTCAAGGTCAAGGCTTGAAATATTGCCCGATACTGATATTTATGCCCAGTACTGATATTGCAGATAAGATCCAATATGATTGAGATAATACTGATATGCCCATTGGAGGAGCCGAAATGATCAATAAATGGCTGATATCCCAATTCTGATACCACATATCTACGGCTGATACCAAACAGAGATTTCAAAACTATGGCGAGATGTAGAAAAATTAGGAAGCTGTCTAGAAAATTACAATTCTAAGATGGATGAGTGGCAAAAGGCTAAAATATAATAATAAATGAGTGCCTGAAGTTAGAGTAAGCTTAAACTGAGGATAAAATACACGAAGAATCGGTTGAGATTGACCTAATTAGAAAAGACCAATAAGCGCATTAGAAATGATAGAATCATACTTGATGGAGTCAGGAGGGTTAGAGATTGACCTAAATGAACATTGGTTAAGAGGGTTAAAAAACATACAATTGTTGTTAGTTTAAGACAGGAGATTGCCTTTACAGATCTGAAAGGCAAACAAATATTCATGTAGATGACACTAAAGATTTGGTACAAGAATTTGTTTTCGTTGCCGATGGTGTCGTTGAATCAATAATTCCATGTTCAAGCTCTATTTGTTTTCATAAATCAGTTTGGACAGGGGGGCAAAAAATAGGATAAGAAATACTTGGCTTTATGGCTGACTACATTGAACAAGTAAGAACATGTCTAGAAGATGAGTTGTGGTCGACATGACAATGTTCACATGGATGAGTGGGAAAGGGCTAAAAGATGGGTTACGATAAGCTTAAATGTCATGAATGAGTAACAATGTTGCACATGAAGTTAGAGTAGCTTCAAGTAAGAATAAACTGGGAGAGAATCAGTTGAGATAGCTTAGGCATGTACAAAAAAGACCTGCAAAAAAGACCATTAAGGGGATTAATTAGGGGAGAGAGAATCATACTTGATGGAGTGAGGAACATTAAGAATTGACCTACATGAACATGGTTTAAGAGGTTAAAAAGAATATGATAGCGGTTAATTTAAAAGAGGAGATGGACTTTAACAGAGCTGAACGGGCCAGTTGAGGTTCAGGCAGATGACCCCAACGATTTGGGATAACGGCTTTGTTCTTGTTGCTTCTGTTGTTGGTGTTGAATGCTAATTCCAAGTTCAAGCTCCATTTATTTAATAAATTGGTCTATAAAAACTACCTTAATTAGCCATACTCCAGCACGGAGTCCACTTATCACAGCTAAATGGGTGGAATAAAGCTAAAGTTCAAGGTCCTTGGAGGCAAAATAACTAAGCTTGAACCAAGCAAATTTGGTACAGTGGTTAAGGGAAGGATTGACAAAGGGGACAGTAGGGTTGAATCCTTGAAGGTGCATGAAAGTACACCTATTTCTCAGATATACCAAACAACCTAAACAAGACTCTCTTGGCTCAATTGATTAAATCCCAAACAAAGTTCAATTTAAGTTTGAGACAAGCTCAACTTGTCTGGCGGTAGCTAAGCAATCATAGCTGCAAGCTCAGCTCAGGTCAAAGCATCTTTTATGTGGATTCATAAAATTCACACTTTGTTTAACAATAAGAAGTTCCAAATTACTGGCAATAAGATCTATGATGTAAGACATCTAATTGGTGCATATTTCTCAAGAAAATGTACCAAGGAATTCCTGTAATTAGTATAGACTATGTTGCACGACACGACAACATTGAAATGTACATGACACGTAAACACATGACAAATTCTTAAAAATACACGCGACACGTGTGTCCGACACGTTTCGGACACGACACGATTTCATGATAGGAATGTCCATGCTACATAGAGTATGGATGTTGTCAATCATTCACTAAATTATATATGGAACTAATGGAGATGTAAACAGCAAAGCAAGCCAGAAATATGAACAGATGTAGTACCTGACAGAAGACAAAAGAATTGAAAATAAGTGTATTCAGCGTGAGATCAGACTCAGGACCCTTTAGCCCAAAAAAGTTTTCCCCCTCTACCTGGAAATACCATATTATGATAAATTGATAGAGAGATTGTCCAAAATATTTCTCCACATCACGTTGCTGATAAAATTTCCTTTCCTTCCAACTGGCATTCTTTTCATCATGTCATTATTAGGTGGTTCCGTGGCTAATGCGAGTGCTCCCAGTGTGTCCATTATCATGTTGACCCAAAGCAACTGAACAGCAGTGAGAGGTGCTTTTCCTAGTATAATTTAGGGAGATAAAACAATGAGGAATATTCTAAAAGACTGTTATTATTTGATGACTTTGAAATTATAAGAAAAGTTAATAAGAGCGTACCAGTAAAGCAGGCAGAGGAGAAATTAACAATTAGAGCAACAACATTAACAGTCAGCTGAAATTGTACAAACTTCTGAATGTTAATGTACACAGAGCGACCCCATTTGGCCACAGTCACAATTGTTGAAAAATTATCATCCAGAATTATAACATCAGCACTCTCTTTTGCTACCTGCATGAAACAAGAAATATAATAGCAAAACAAAGTTACTGTAAAAAGAGAACATTAATATATAGTGTTGAGTCACAGTGAATGGATAGCTCGGTAGTCATAATGCTAAAATTGAAAGAAACCAGATTTACAATTTTAAAAGAAGGGACAAAACACAAACAAACATGTCTGAAAACATGAAGATAATCCCTTTAAGGCCATGTTGTAGGATTTTTATAAATAAGGTTTTTGTTACTTAGAATTTTAATCTACAGTCCATGGAAATCATATTTTTTATGCTAAAAATCAAGTCTATGCATAATAAACCACAGAGGGAGATGATAAGCCACTCCCTTCCTTCCTTCATCCAGAATCTTAGATGAATAAAAAAGGTGAATGGCTCCCATTCTCTCCCTCAAAATAAAGGAGAATTTTTCTAAACATGTTAGCAGCCTACCCTAAACGTGTGACATTTTCCATCGTAAGCAAGTGCTCTAACAGTACTCCAAGTTCCTCCTCTTATTAAACATGGAGTCATATGCTTTTGTAAGTCTTAATCTATTTAGTAAATAATCAAAAGTAGAATTTGTATTCTCTTCCTCTCAACTACCTACTATACAAGGAAATGGTACTTCGTTAAATTATGCTTAATTTTGAAAAGAACTCCCCTTGGTAAAAGATAGCTCTCCTAAGTGGAAGATTGTTCAACTCATTGCCACATTAAGAGACAGGAGTGTGAAAGGAGGTCAAGTGATTTTTTTGTTCTTTTTTAAAATTAGACTGAAGACTTCATTTAGAGTTTCTCTTTTTAGGTGAAATTGAATTCCAAACTTACAAATCATTCTCCTTCCCAATAAAATGATAGTGGCATTAACAAGGTTCGTTGGGCATCAGGACATACCTGAAATAGACTTAACAATTAAAAGAGAGGCCAAAAATACTCGATATAGTAAGAGAGGTTGGGCAAAAAAATTAAGTGTGACTTGGTCTATCCTTTTTTTTTTGAGAATAATTGTGACGTGGTCTATCAAAAAGAAAAGAAAAGAAAAACGGTGCAATGAACACTATCTTCTTTAGGACGAGCCAAGATGGAGTTTCTTGAAAAGTATCTTGCATCAAGAGTTTTCCCCTTCGGGTCAAATATCTAACAACAGTGGCGCCCAAGACTCCATCAAGAGTTTTCTCCTTTGGGTCAAACAGTTCCAAGCCTATATGCAGTTTTCTCCTTTGGTATATGTTTAAATCTCCTACTTTGAGCCTTGAGTTTAATATCTAACATCTACAGTCACAGGGATGTGGGATTGAGGTTGTTTGACTTTTCAAATAAGATTCAAAGAGAGGTCAGTTGAATGTGAAATAACTAAATACTAGAGATTTTCAAAATAAATTTACACAAAAACAAAGAAATGTATTCATTTTCATCAAAATCAATCATTAGCGGGCAAACATTATTAGAATGAGTGCAAATGTGTTTAAAGCCAGATTTTTTTTCCTACAGTTGAATATGGAATAGCTAAGAAGTTTGTTTACAGACAAATAAACAAAATCCAATCTGAGATAGACAAGGAATTTCAACCTTACATAAATAAACAAGATATTACTTGTTCTCAAGGAAAAGGAATATAATCAATTAGCTGAACAAATGGTATATGTACAAGCAGAGACAGGTAGCAAATAGTGCAAAGAATGTATAGTAGACTTCTTATGTATGCGATGAAATTCTCTCCAGATAGGAAAAGAAATAAGTACCTCAGTTCCAGCAATACCCATTGCAAGACCAATATCTGCCTCATGAAGTGCAGGAGCATCATTTGTACCATCACCAGTCACAGCAACAACTTCACCAAACGTGGTTCGCAGGTATTTTACCAAAGTATGCTTATCCAACGGAGAGGATCTCGCCATTACCTGGTAAAATAGAAAATAACCAAGACAATCAGGACGTTGTTACCATTTAAAGATCCATATTTAAGTATCATCATCTTGCAAAAGTATAACCTGTATCTTCGGAATAAGTTCGTCTAACTCTTCTAAACCCTTCTCCCTGAAATCTGGACCTTCTATAGCTATACCATCATCAGTGAGTATACCACATTCCCTAGCAATAGCCTTTGCAGTGTTTATGTTATCTCCTGTAACCATTCTCACTACAACCCCTGCAGACCTGCAGACTGCAACTGACTCCTTGACACCAGGACGGACTGGATCTTTGATGCCCACAACTCCAATACAAGTATAGCCCACAGAAGGAATTTGTTCATTAGGAGAGAAATTATTCTCGATTTCCATATAAGCAAGGCAAAGCGTACGAAGAGCTTCTTTAGCAAAACTTTCAATTGTATCCTTGAGATGATTGACTGACCCCCCATCAAGAGGAACAACATTACCTTCAGAATCTAGAAACTTATCACAAGCTGCTAAAATTATTTCTGAAGCACCTTTGCAATGAGCACGGTATCTTCCATCAGGAAGTTGGAGCACCACTCCCATTCTCTTCTTCGTAGAATTGAAAGGTTCCACTTTGACAAGTTTAGCTGCCTGACGCTCTGTCTGAAATTACCACCGAGTGACAAGCCGAACTCCAAGATAGCAGCCTCAGTTGGTGTTCCTAAAATTTCAGTTTTCCCTTCTTGGTTAGTAACAACTTCTCCTCCAGTGTTATTAAATATGGATTGCAGAAGAATTTTAACTGTAACATCTGGAATCTGAGAGCAGATACTATTAGCCTCCTTAGGATTGCTTAACTCCTTGACTTTCCCACAAATACAAGCCTTTACAACAGTCATGTGGTTTGTCGTTAGTGTTCCAGTTTTATCGCTGCAAATGGTAGTAGCTGATCCCATTGTTTCACATGCTGCAAGATGGCGAACCAATGCTTTATCATTCATCATTTTCTTCATGGCAAAAGCCAGACTCAAAGTCACAGCTAATGGCAGCCCTTCTGGAACTGCAACCACAACAATTGTGACAGCAATAGCAAAACACTCTAATAACTCCAGTGCGTCGTCCCCTGACAAGTCAAGAAGAAACCTTGTTGATATTTACGTCTAATAAGAGATTGTGTTAGCACTGCAAATGTCACGACTGCAAAGAACACACCAATCTTCCCGATGATAGTTGCAACGCCGTTCAGTTTCACCTGCAACGGAGTTTCATCGTCTCCTCCTTCACTAAGTGTGGCCATCAACTTGCCCCATTGGGTTCTCATGCCAACAGTCGTAACCAACATTTTGCACGAGCCGTCTTGGACCTTGGTTCCAGATAAAAGAAAAGGGCGTTCAGAATTGACCACCACTGGCTCGCTTTCACCTGTTAGACTGGATTCATTGATCAATAAAGAAAATCCAGATATGAAAAGTCCGTCAGTGGGAACTTGATCACCAATTGCTAGATGAACAATATCACCAGGAAGAAGGTCATATATCGACATCTTCTGTCTAAATCCATTTCGTGTAACTTGTACCGATATTTTCTTTTTTTCTTTATCCAAATCTTTGAACTGTAAAGACTGTTTGTAATCACTGGTTGCAGTTACGAAGACAACTAAAAGGATACTAGCCACAATCCCAAGACCATCATGGGAACCTTTAGGCCATCCTTCGGTGGCAATGCCAACTACTAGAGATACAAAGGCGCAGACACCAAGAATCATAAGGGTCATGTCTTGAAGTGCTTCCCATACAAATACCCAAAAACTGCGGATTTCACTTTCAGTAAATTGATTAATTCCATATATTTCTTGCCTGCTCCTCAAACCATCCTCAGAGACATTGATTCCATTTTCTGTTGATGTGGAGAGCTTGTCCGCAATACCTTTTACCCCACCATGCACTTTCAATTTCTTCAAGTCATGGCCTTCAACAATGGATTCCAATTCATCAGCACAAATTCGAAAGCCTGCTGCCTTGACTTCTTCAGGTACCACATATTCACTCTGTGATGTCATACCTAAACACATTTGAGAACGTCAGCACTAAGAAGAGTACATAAAAGTGACAAGAAAGTTATAGCCTGTTTCGTAATTGTCAGAAGATTACCGTGTATAAATTGAAGTGCAGCTTTTGAAACTAATACAGCAACACGAAACTTCTCCTGCAAATCATGATATAAATGTCAGTCTTTGATGAAGGAAAGTGGACTATTGGTCATATACTATCATGAGTGTTTCTGAGTTATTGGATAACAGAAGCATCATAAATTCAATTAGACCTGTCATAAATTTGTCGGTGAATAATGCAAACAACAAGGTGTAACAAATGAAATGTTTAAATAACCATGCAATTCATATTTTCGATTTAAATGGATATCAGTCTTCTATATTTTTCATCCATTCACCTTGTTAGTATCTCCATTAAACATGAGATATTCTTCATAGTATGGAATCATAGTCATGCCAAAACCCTCAGAGAACCACCGATTCTAAACCTTGAGCAATATTAGATAGCATAAGAGAAGTAGAGATTGCATAAAGCTTTTAACCGTCTGAGACAATTACTATAGGTGACTGAACTAGCTCACAATAGCCAAAATCAAACAGGGATGAAATATCAGTTTCAAATATTAAGAAAGGAAAGCTCAAAAAAAATTATACAAGATTTATATCTAAGATCAAGAATTAGCAAGGAACGCTTTATTTGATTCTTTTTTCTTCCATGAAAGACATGATATGACGAAAGTGACAGCTAACAAAATTGTATACCTTTTACTAGAACAAGTATGCAGTCGAATGGCCCCATCCATGCTATATGTGACAGAAAATATAAGTGGACAAATACAATCAAAAAACATCCTTGCATACATATAACAAAAAACACTAACTATGCTGCCACAAAGTATCAAAAGAGATTCATCAAAACCAAAGAATTATTGAATCAAATAGATACCCCAAGCATCTGGAAATTGCTCCTGGCACAATAGTGAAATTTAGAAAAAGTTGTGACATACAAGCAGAAGAGAAAGCAAACTTATGAAGCTGCCATGTCATAATCACCTTTTCAGTTTCAGATACAATATAGGGTTCCCTCAAAAAAAAAAAAAGATACAATATACCAACCCCCCCCCCCCCCCCCCCCCCCCCCCCCCCGGCAAAAACCCCCCCGCAAAAAAAAAAAAAAAAAAAAAAAAAAAAAAAAAAAAAAAAAAAAAAAAAAATCCCACCTCATGTTTGAGCAAAATTAAAAGAACCCTCTAATGTTTTATTTTGAGCACTTCCACCCCTTCTCCGTCAGATAACTCACTTCTGTTAAAGTTTAATTGTTTGGTGATGAAAAAATCTATCTTATAAGATAAGATGAGCTTAGATGTGTCCTCATTCTTCCTCAAACCCATAACCCCTTTTCAACCCTATTCGTGGTGGAACCCTACCTCACCGTCTTCACCTCCTCCATCTCTCTTGAAACCTAACCAAAATTCTTCCTCTACCTCACTTGAGACTCACTCTTCTTTCCCTTAACCTCTCTCCCTCTCATGTTAATACCTCCATTTTCCCTAATAATCTTCGAGAAGAGGGATCTTTAAATTCATTCATTTTCTATTTTGATTTTTACAAAATCAACCATTTTTCTCTTGAGAAGGGATCAGCAAAGTGGAAAAAAATCAATTTGTTAGGGAATTTACTTTATTTTTATTGAAATTAGAAAGAAAACTTATTGGCTTGGCAACTTGAGGCTTTAAACACGTGTGTTACTGTGAGTGTTCTAAATCTTAATTATTTAGTGATAAGAGCTGGATAACATGGTTCTTACCTCAAGATTTCATTTTCATTTCTTTTTGTGAATTTTAGTTTCTAAATGAGATGTAGGTATACAAGAAAAACTTAATTATAGAAGTTTGAGACTTAAAAGGTTTTGCATTTTTTTTATTAGCACATATAAGTGAAAAGAATATCTCCTTTTGATCTAAAAATGCTTCTTATTATTAACTTCATAAATTTTCCTTTGTTAAGGTTAGATTTTGTTTTAAAGTTTAAATTGATCATAGTGACATATACTAGTTAGTTTTGCATTGTGGAAATTGCACCTCTATTGTGTTCTAAATACATCATTTTTTAGCCAAATTTCTTGCAGTTAACACCATTTGCCTATAAGTTAGGGACTATTTCTATCAAATTCTGGGCTTTCATCTTCTTTAACGAGTCCACTGGACTTATGCAAGAGAGCTCATATTAGAAATTCGAAGAGTAGTATCTTACATCAAAGTAATGAATAGAATAAGTGTATCTCAATGGGGGAGGCCAAATGCAATGTATTAAGTTGTTGCTCATCTATTTGCAAGAGATCAAATTATGAACTGAAACAACTACATCTGTTTCTATATACTTTTTATGATAATACTACTCAAAAGTGTAAATAAACACTGAAAGTTAGGCACATCAACATACCATCTAAATGCTAATGTTCAAATCAAAGCCAACCAATGAAATTCAAAAGGGTTTTATATAAATTTGGACAACTCTCAATTACTGAATAAAAAGGCTAATTTTAGGAATAATGAAAAATAAAAAGAAGGCAGTCTAATCTTGAAAATAATGAGAGGAAAAAGGGAGAGAGAAGGATTACGAGCATGAACAAGGGGGGGGGGGGGCATTGTTGGGTTCAAGTGAAGGAGGGGGATGGGGGATATTACGAGAGGAGGCATTGATCAAATTGTACCAAGTGGAGAAGGAAAGGTTCACACTTCAAGTGAGTTGGAGGGAGAAGATGACATATTTGGGAGGAGATGGACCTAAAGGAAGAGGATGGATTTGGGGGAATTAGACAGAGCATATAGAATGTTAGGCGATTCAAAGATAACAGAAGTTAGCTTTTTGACAGTGGTAGGGGGAAGTGCTTAAATTGAAACGTCATAACAGTTCTCTTAATTTCACTCATACATTGGTGGGGTTAGTGTATTGCAACATAATAATCTATATTTATAATCATGTACACAATGCTTATGGAACTAATGTCTGGTTAAATAAGCTAAGAGTGGCTAAAACTATTAGGCATTGAACTCACTACATTCCTCATCTAATTTCAGATATCAATTATACCTGAATATGTATCTTTAAGATTTAAAAGATCAATTCAACAATTTAAAAGGCAGTAATATTGTCTTTTTGAAAAGTTGGGTGCCAATACTATAGCATAATGATCTTTACTAGCAAAATTTCAAAGGAAGCTAAACACAATAATGAATGTTATAATCTTGTAAATATGAAGGCATTATGGATTCTTTTCTTTTCAGATAAACATACTTCAATTCTTTATATTGCCAGTTTTTTGACATATTAGACATTATTGTTCTGCTTACATTCACAAAGCTTGGTTATCATATTTTAATAAAACTTGTGCATATTGCTAATGCTACATTTATGGTCTTATTTGATTGGCGCAACGCAGGCAAAAGTAGGTTTCTCATCATATGGGAGCCATAATTGCAACGTCATGGAATATTTTGCATATTGACTGATTAAATTCACTTAAATAAAAACGGTGTAGCTGAAATGAGCAACAACCAAAAACATGAAGCATTATATCAATATTTGAGTTGTCAAAACACTAATGGGTTAAAGTAATTCAGAATTTCTTGTTGTTTAATTAACATGTCTCCTTCATATCCCTTAAGCTGGGCCAGAGACGGTTTACATTTCTCTTTTTTTTAATGAATCAAAACCATTGGGTGTTACCCCGCATTCCATTAATAAAATAGTTAACAAAACAAGCCCAACGCATGTGAAAAGCAAAATACAACCCTCAGTCCTCAATCTTTAATTAGATATTTTTGTCCATAATTGTTGACCCTGTTGATGCCAATCAATCAAGTAACTAACTTGATTGTTTAGCTCTGTGTCTTGTATTTAGGTCACACTTACAAGTAGGATGGATAGACCAAGTCACAATGCAAGATAAGTATAAGGTGGAAGGAAGTCAATTTCCAAGACAATTCAAGCTACTCAAGTTTATACTACATCAAGAAGAGCATATTACAAGAGTAAATTTTCATATTTCATTCTTCGGGATGGGTAGGTTGTTTCCCTTTTCTCAAAATAAATTTACTATTAAAAATTATTTTGTAAAGTGGCTGAGGGGGGAAAGTTTATTGTGGCATTAAAGCTAAGTTTTTAGGTCTGCTTTCTTAGCCATAGTACATTTTTTCCTTGGCCAAACCCTTCTTGAACTTTTTTCTTATCCATTTCGTATTTTTATAAATTTTGCTAAATTTTCCAGAATGGTTATAGACACTTGTTTGGTCCTTTCCCTCGGTGAGCATTTAACCATAGCTAAAAGCCATTTTTAAAAAGTCCTCACTTAACCTGAAAGGGAAAGAAAAATAAAAGAAAAGGAAAGAATGAGAAAAGATGTAGCCATCGTGTAATTATAAGGTCCAACTTTCTTAGTTACCAATAAACTTTTTGGCTCATTCCACCATTTTTTAGCCTTCTAATTTCAGGCTATAGTGTTGAAAAAATATTGGAAGAAAAATGAAAGTTTAAACTTCATTTTAATTTTTTTTTCTTTACCTTGTAAGTGCTTTGAGATTGGCAAGTTGCTAACCAAAGATGAAAAGGCAATGCACAAATTAAAGTATATATGCACAAAACTAGATAGTCTCCAATGACTAATTCTAAGGTCTTAAAATTTGGGAGAGAGATGGATATTTATTAAAAACTGATTATTCAGGAAGAAGAAAGAACAATATTTCTACCCTCCTTCAAATTTGGATGAATTTTTTATGTCTTACCTTTTAAATCATTCTTTTACACCCTTGCTTTTCTTTCGACATTTCTTTTAAGGGTTTTTTAGATATAGTCCCTCAAATCTTTCATATTTTCATATTAGTCCCTCAAATCTTTTGAATTATTATTTAGTCCCTCAAATCCTATTAATTACACCAAATTAGTCTTTTTGTTAGAATTTTCATCCAAATAGCTAATCGTGGTTGGGTTTGGACTTAACTAAGGGTAGTTAATTACTTAACTACCCTTAGTAGAGTCAACGACAGCAACATTAGTTGTCGTCACCTCCTCTTCTCCATCCCTCTTTCCTCCTCTTTCATCTTCATCTCTTTCTCTTTCTCTTTCTCCTCCTCTATTCTCTCTCCATCGTCACGGCCTCGCTGCCGTCGGCCTTGCCAATGACAGTAGCAGTCGTGGCTTCAATCACCTTCTCTCCTTTCTTTTCTCCTCTCCTTTCTTCTTCTCCCCTCCTTTCTGTTCCTTCCGCCACAAACAAACCACCACCGACGCCACCATCAGCATTGCCACCAGTAGATAGATCTCGCCCACCACCTAAAAGGGGTGGATCTAAGGCAGAGTCCACCATTCTTGGGGGGTTCTCCCGGTCCTTACACGGGCAGCTTGCTACCGTCTATTGTCGTTACTATCATCGCACCACAAAGCTCTGCCGCCCGCTCCTCCACCTTGCCCCCAGTTGCCAGAGAGTGAGAGAACAATATGAGAGAGAGAGAGAGTGAAATGAGAGATTTGGGGGAGGAGATTAGGTTTTAAACCCAATCTCTCCCCGACCAGGGTGCACAACACACTCGGGTCTGACTCGTTGACATTGTCTAGGCAGCCAGACCTTGGCCAATGATTTGGGTAGCATGAGGGCGTGGCAGAGAAAGGGGAAGTGGTGGGCCAGAGGGATGCAGCAGAGGAAAATGAGGTGGTCGTGGGAACAATCGAGGCAGAGGAGGGACAATGAAGGAGGGGGTGGAATATTTTGTTAAAGTTAATAGAATATATTCTCCATTTGGATGAAAACTAACTAGAGAGACTAATTGAGTGTAACTAATGGGATTTGAGGGACTAAATAGCAATTCAAAGGATTTGCGAGACTAATATCAAAATATGAAAGATTTGAGGGACTGATATTTAAATGACTCTTCTTTTAACCCCCTATTTTTCTACTTTTATCCAATAGCTTTGTTCTTCTATCTATAAATTCTCTCCTTTTATTATTTGCAAAAGAATTAAGTTTTTAGAGAAAACACTAAGTTATAGGTTAAGAGTTAAAATATAGGGCTCAAGAGAATTTTTGAAAGAAAATCAAGAGGTTCAAAAGTAAGTGTCTAAAACTTTGAGGGTGTTAGAGGTGATTTTCTTTAAGAAATTTGTGTGAAGCAAGAGTGGGAGAGAGAATCATGGAGTACAAAGGAGAGGATAATGGAGTACAAAATTAATAGTCATATGAAACAGTAGGAGTAACAGTTCTTAACCTTTTGAAATTGGTACTTTTCAAAAGATGGTAACTTTTTTTTCCTTTTCTAAAGCTTAACTGGCATGGGAGAGAGAATAAGGAATCTTGAATTAAATGGATTTTGTCCTTTTTCAAACTTTTTGGCTTTTTAATGAATTTAAAGAGGTGATACTTGTCATTGTAGTCGAATGACCTTTATCTCTCCCTTTTGATTTGTCTTTTTTGGAGAAAGGCCATAAGGATCATAGGAAGGAGAAAGGCTACAAAGGAGGGAGGCGCCAAGAGAGAGAGGGAAGCCCTCGTTGAGGAAAAGAAGCTCTCATAAAAGTAGAAAAGATTCTTCAAAAGAGAATTATTGCCACACGATTCTAAGTGTCCCTCTTGTTGGGTAAATAGATCATGATCAGCACACATGAGCTGCTAGTAGTCTCTACGTGTCGTGAACTCAAGTGTTGAATAATAAGCCTCTGATAGTGCATCTCTACATTTTAATTCAAAAATCTACAATCCACTATAGATAAAAACATTCAAACTCAAAACCTTCCCAAGAGAAGGAAATATCATGACGGTTGAGCGAAGGTCAGTTGGCCCTTTTTGCTTAATATAAGGTTCATGTTAACAGATAATGACTTTATGATGTCCTAAAAAGAAGCTAAATAGAACCAATCAAATATTACTCCATTTTCAATACTATATGATTACTTTTTAAGAATATCACGAAGAATACTTAGGCATGAAGCACATAGTGATAATAAAACATTATACGATTAGGACTTGAGGAGTGACTTGCTCAATGAGGTTCATACATAACAAGTAAAGACATTCTTGTGATTGTATAATCTCTTTGATAGTACACCCTATAAATAATGTATCTTGAGAGCCTACAAGTCCTGCGATAGAAATAAGAGTATCACTATGCAGCCAACAACAAGAATAATTCTCTCCAACTTCATGTATTTTAATATTTTTGTTGAATGATAAGGATAAGTCCCATACTCCCATGTATGGAACTGATCAATTGAAGTACAAACCATACATATCCATGTTATTTATCTCATGGACAGTACACTAATGGTTATGACAAGAAAGATATATCAATTATATGAAATGTTCAATATGCACATTGCATGATACAAACTTCTTAGGACCACAATGAGTCTAAGTTAAATCCTCAACTTAGAACAAAGATAAAATGGAAGAGCTCTATATTCGCAAGTGTAAGAAAATATATGCCATTTGGTGCACAGTTTAAACATGCCCAAGCATGCACAGATGCATGCATGCATGCAAATAAGCACAAATTGAAAAAGACCAAGATGCCTATACATGGAGACATGTGGTCTAATGCATATGTAGGCATACACATGCACAAAATTTAAACATAATTTTAAACAAAATAAGACCAAAAGACAGAACACATGTACAGGTACAGAAGGCAAAAAGAAATTATATTTACAGCAATTATGACATTTAATGAAATTATGAGCCATGTTTATATATACAACATGCACATCAAGACATCAGCAATTATTTTGTTCAAAATATCAAATCTTATTAACATAATAAACCAAATCACATATCTTACCTCTTCATCTAGACTTTTTTGTAGTCTTACGGAATTTGGAGGCTTGCTCATAAAACGTAGGAGCCTAAAATTACCATGAAAGTTAGGTTTATCTATTCACCAACTAGCCGTTGTAGTTTCATATGGTGTCCTGCTCTAGCTAACAACTCATAAAGGGTTGATGTTAGGGTGATAAGCACTTCATATCCATGAAATTTTAGTTAAACTTTTTTGTTGTCAAAATTTGATGAATTCTTTATGTAGAATTATCGACTCTACGTCATACTTTATGGCCGAGGCAAGTAGGCACCCCCACGTTGATAGGAAAAGGCAATGATGAGGATAAGCACTTAGCATTCATATTCTGAATTTTATTCATGCAATACTTGTAGGCCACTAGTGATTAATGATGTTTGTTGTTTATTACTTTAATCTATTGTCGTTGTCCAACTAAGTTTAGGTTATAAGGTAACAACATTGTCATTCCAAGTGGAACATCATTAGTTTGAATCTTTCCAAGTCGAGTGGCAAAGGGGATTTTGAGCCAAAAATACAAGGTCTCACAATTCAAAACTGAATTTGAATGGTTCTGTCCATTACGCAAGTAATCAATTTTTATTGATATCTCCATATTCCCAATTTAAGCCCCGACGCAAATCCCTCAAGTCCGAAAAATTTATCACCTTGCCTATCATTTGAATGCCGGCAAGGAAAATGGTTACCCAATTAACACCACTCAGAAAAAAATAAATAGACATGATCCAAAACTCAGATCAAAAGCTAGCATATTAACAGACCACTAATGCCTCATGAACCAAGATTCAACCATAGTATAAAACATAAACCCATAATCAAAACAATCAAAAGGGAAAAGGAGACAAGAAACAAGACCTGATTGGATTTCTTCATGGCTTTGGCCTCCATCCTCTTGTCGAGGTTGGCAGTGAACCGGAACCTCCGCTTTGGGTTCTTGACGACGCCGCAGATCTTCCTCCATCTCTGGAGCGTCTCCTCCGACGAGTTCTTGGACTTGACGTCACCAAAATTCTCATTCAGATAGCTCTCCATTTTCCCCCCTCACCAATAAACAAAAATGTTGCTTCTTTCTTCTTTCTTTCTTTCTTTCTACTCCTTTAGTTTTGGACCCAGAAAAGCTAGGTGGGCAAGCGAGTAGAGAGCTTCCATTGAAGTTGCAGATGGGTGGTTTGAGGAGAGATTGGTGAAGGGGAGACTTATGTGTGATTTGAGTTTGGGGTTTTTGAATGGATCCGGAATTTGTTGACAAAGGGAAGGTGGTGGCAGAGTCTCCTTGCATTTTGGAGAGGGAGTTACCTGAAAATGGGGGGAGGGAGTCGAAAGAAATACCTCCTCGCATATTGGGTTGTCCCTTGGGAGCAAGAAAATGAACGAGTAAAAGCGCCCCATGAGAAGGGGTCTGCAGATTTGAGATGCTTGGTTTGAGAATTGAGAGCCCAAACATTTTTTGGTTCCTTTTTCCGTTTTTTACCCTTTTCATTTTTTTATTTTTTAGTACAGGAGTGGGAGTTATGTGCCGGGCAATTTTCAAAAAAAAAAAACTTATTTTTAAATAATTTCAAAAATCGACTCGGGTCAAAAATAATTTCAAAAACTGAACAGGCTGCGTCAACGCCACACGAGACGCTGGCGCGAAAGTCTTTTAAGTTCGCCTGAAATTGATAACCCCGATCGAACCTATATATTTTTCTTGTTTTGCCTTGACTCGAGTTGGCAACCCAGGCCAAGACATGCAACAATTGAACATTGCATGCAATTGTCGTGCATACCTAACTCCCAAAAAAAAAAAAAAAAAAAAAAAAAAAACGAGTTGATCATTCACTGCCATGCAACAATTCAATGTTGTATGTAATTGCTAAGCATAGCTTGGCCAGGGTTTCCAAACCGCCCAAGCCCAAACTCAAAAAAAAAAAAAAAAAAAAAAAAAAAATGTGAATTGATCATTCACTTGCCTTGCATAGCAACTGACCGCACATAGCCGAACCAAAAAAAATCAAGAAAAATATATGTCGTTCCATCGGGGTTGTCAACCCCGGTCGAACTAAAAACACCCTCCGTCAGCATCACGTCAGCGCGTAGCGCCGTCATGACATGTCAAAGATCGATTTTTAAAATTATTTTGACGGGAGTCTATTTGTGGAATTTTTATAAAAATAAGATTTTTTTATAAAAATTGCCTTATGTGCCACAATCCCCATAATCCATCATCAAAACACATTGAAGGTCAGGATGGATATTTTCCGGCAGAACAAGTTCTCTAATTCCCCTGAACTCATGTTCGTCACCCAGTATGTGGCACAGTGACCTGCCCGATACTGATGTGAGACCCAGAATTCAATGAAATCAAGCAAATCATCTTCTTGAACAACCTCTTTCTATTCAAAAGTGTCATACATGTTTCGACGCACAAGTTGCTCAACTACAAGTCCATAGCATTTTCCTTTTTGTTATTTTTTTTCCTTCTCGTTTCTTTTCTTAGCGAAAGCAAAACACCAGCAGATGTACAAGCAAAATTATCCACTACGCCCCAAGCCAAATTGGACAACGATCAACCAAACAAGCTATTCCCCGAGCATTCAACAGTGTTGGATATCTCGTAACCAAAAAGGGCTTGAGATTGAGGCTGTTGTCTCTGACAAAATTAAGAACAAAATTGCTAATATTTGATACATTGATAATTATGAATAACTCAGTTATCAAGTACAATTGGTGAATGTATTAGCCCAAGGATGATGTTGATGAGCCCTATAGAGGTGTTTTCGTCCTTTCTCCAAGCAAAGCCCATCATTCCCATGGGCTCTAACAATCAGAAGGCTACAGCAGGATAGAGATATATCGGGATACAAATACATCATCAGCCAAAACTTAACTCTCGACAAGCCAACTCCAATAATTCCCTGGTAGGCCGGACACTCTCCCTTTAACTGCAGAAGAAAGTAACCGATACAACTGTGTTTCCGGTTGTCTATAAACCTGGATCATATTCTCAACCAGAATCTGCATCTGAATACAACTCAACAGGCCTTGTTCTGTTTAGATTTGCTTCGAGTGGGGGAGGTCATCTTCATCTGAAGTTAAATCTCCCTCGTTTTCTGCAGCTGGGAGTGGTTGAGCCTTTGAATCGTCTGTTGCCTTTGCTCTGAAGATGGCAGGCCTGCATTTGTTTAAATTGAATAGTAAGCATTATTGATTCTTATCAACATTTGAACTAATCTCAGCAGGAAACAGGTCCTGTATAAGGATTTGATGAAAGGTAGACCGGTACTGATGCATAAAAACGGCTGGAATGTGATGTCTGATACCACACATTTCTTTCCATTAACAGGTAAATAAGCACAACAGCTTCAAAAGAAGGTATGTCTGTGCATTAATGGCTAGAGAAGCACAAACTTTGCATATTTCAAAAGGAAACCTACCATTCTGAAGATTTTTCAAGAGTACGAACTTGGTCATGAAAAAGAACTTGTGAAACCATGCATGCTATCTTGCTACCCGACTCAAGAGCCTTGTCCCTGCCACTTTCATCTACTATAACAAAGTTTCCTGCATACAACAAAAAAGAAATTTAGATTTTCCTATTTTTTACAACATGGTCACAAAAATTACAGGTTTTACCTACCACTGTCAGTTGTAAGAAACATCTATATGCAAGAGTAATTATACTGAATAACATGTACAAGGCATGACCATGGATTGCTTTCATACTTGTCTGTAGAGCTTGCAAATCCTAATCTGTGATAATGATAAACCAAATTACCTCTTTTAATCCAAAAGCTCTTTTGAAATTTTGCAGGGAACAGAGCGAGAGATTTAATCCTTTAGAATCCATAACCTGAGTAAGAGAAAGTGCATGAGATATCGAAATAATATTGAATTGCCCCATTTAGTAAAAGTGAAAAAAAAAGTTTAGATTTCTTTGGATACAAGACTACAAGGTTAAAGATTTTTTTCCCCAAAACATTTTCAATAGCTAGGAGAAACATAAGATTTGATCAGAAATTTCTGAAAAATTAAAGGCTTACATATCTAGCGATAAACTACGAACCGACATGGAAAACTCAGATTTCATGCTACATATTCAAATTCTTTAAGTTGTATTTTCAACAAAAATTACATAAAAAAAATGTCCATCACCTGAGCTATAATAATATGCAGACATCACGCAATTTTTAGCTGTAATGATTTATAGAATAAGAAAAAAAACTCACATGCTGGAAAATCATATTTTACTTAGGATAACCAATAAAAGACAATACTAGCTGAGGCAAGCAGTGAATGAGTCATGATTCAAAGTGAATGGGTCTCTTTCATTAGAAGAGTTTGTGTTTCCCTATGACCAAAGCTTCTCACGTAAAATATTAATGAATATTTTAAACACCAGCACCCAGACAAAAAGAAAAGAAAAAGAAAAAAAAAAAAAAAGATAATCTGGTTTCTTTCTGAAATTTCTCAAAGTCTTCTTATAAGAAAGTAAACAATGTGAATCCTTTACTATTGCCCGCATTTCAGAACAAGCAAATTGTTTACTTTCATTAGATTCATTGTCGTGGTCCAGGCAGAACATGTGATTTTGCTATCCTTGGACCGACATCAATATTATGAAATAAGCTCAAAAACTGCAAGCAACAGTCATGCATGCACATCAATAATTTAAGAGAAATTAACTCCACCTTACAATATTTAATGGTGAGCCAAATAACATAGTATAGTTTACCTAGTTGCCCGGGTTCATCAATGAGCAAGATGGTCCACCAAAATGGATAATGTGCACCATTCATATTGTCATAATCATTATCACATTCCTAAATATATACTAAGTGTGTCCTACGTGGAACAAAGTACCTGTCCAGTACAGTTGTAATGAAATTGTGTATACTGCTTGGATTCATGTCTTTGATTCTTTGTACATACTTCAATTTCAAATGTTGCTTTTCTTCATAAAAGCAAATTTATGGCACTTCTTTGGCAACACCATTGCATGTTGAGATATGAAATTTGGTTCATATTTATTAAGGGCAATTTTTTGAATAAATTCTTTTTTATAATTTAATTCCAAAATTGGACCTCTTCAAAATTTATTTCCAAAAATCGATCTCTGACATGCCAGCTCGGCGCTGGGCCGTTTCGCCCGACCAGTGTGGTGGGCTCCAGTCGCCGGGTTTACCATTTTTCAGTCCGGGGTTGGCAACCCCGGACCGAGGATCAGTTGTTCTTTTTTACCTTCCAGAGCTTGGTTCATGGATTGCCAACCCCGAACAAAGAAATAGCTCTTATGATAACTAACATATCAAATGAAGTATAGCTTTCTCAGCTCTCAAGTAATTATCCAACCAATGGTCAAATTAATCAACTTAATATCTAACAAACATCATATCTTATTATAGTTATCAAACCCAGGATATCTGATATTTATGATCTCAGAGAAGAAATCAGAAAATGATATAATCAATTTGAGCGAAGAGTTGAGAAATTGAAGGACATTAACTAATTATTCATGCAAGATAGAAAATAAATCTAATAAATATTTTTCTTATTTGTGGTCAAATTCACGTGGGGAGGACCAAGTGGGGTTTGAAAGATCAACCAATCATGGAGGAGAAAACAATATGAAGAGGGAGCAATTGCAGCTCTATTTGAGCTTCACATTTGGTCCAGGGTTGGACAAGAAAAACTTTAACCCCGGACTAACAAAAACTTAAATTTTTAAGAGGTATCCACGGCTCTTCATATAAAATGGAAAAAAAACTGAGCTACATTCTTGGTCCGGGGTTGCCAACTCGTCCAAGCACTGGAAGCTCAAAAAATAATGAGCTTTATTCTTGGTTTGTGTTTGATAACCCCCACCAAGCTTTGAAAGCTAAAAAAATAACACTCCGTCCGGAGTTGCCAACCTCGGACCAAAAAATAGCAACCTCACAATAGGAGCCCGCCACGCTGGCAGGGCGAAACAACCCAGTGCCTATGTGATACCGAGCTGGCCTGTTAGAGGTTGGTTTTTAAAATAAATTTGGGAGGAATTTGTTTTAGGAATTAAATTTGGAAATTAGATTTATTCAAAAAATTACCCATTTATTAAAGACTACAATGGTCATGAAACAAAAATATTAAAATATAAAAAATGATTATTTTCTTAGGATTTGTTTCAATGTAAATATGAGATATATCACGTTCCATTATGTAAACAATCAAGATCCCTTAGACACCTAATGTTTATCACACCGTCATATATGTTTCAGTTACCTATATAATCATGGTAAAACTTATATAGACAAATTGATTTTTTTTAAATAGGGTGTCCATGAAAGGCAACATTTTAATGGTTAAGATTTAAATGTCTGGGTGTCAGGTCGTCTAGTCCAGTCCGTCCATGTCCACCTACATCTGAACTTAAGACTTGAACTGAAAGCAGGCCTAAGGTTTGGATTGAGATCCTACTCACTCAGGGCGGGTCAGGCAGGTCATAGCTAATTTTATGCTCCTGGAGACCTGGTCAAAGATTAACGTGAATATCCAGACCCTATCTTAAGTGTGGGCCTGAGGTCCAGTTTGGATGCGACTCAGCCTGTTTCACCCGTCTGGTCAAGGTATCTGGCATTGTGAGACAATAAAAGGGAAGATATTTAATCAATGTAGACCCAATCAAACTAGACATAATGATATTGACTTGTTTCTCTGACTTGACTTTGTATGTAAAATGAAAATTTCTCCCTCCCTCTCGATCCCAATAAGATGTTTTTGAGTAAGCTAAGACCAATTCTACTAAATTCATAACCATTTGAGTAGTCTCTATCTTGGAACCATTCCGAACCCATGGAATATGTATATAAATCCAAGCTTATGGACTCGTGCCAAATCATGCTAGACATCATTGTAGACACACTGGTAAAGAGAGTAGTTAGTCTATATGACCTAAGTAATCTATACATGAGTAGAATATATGACCTAACTAATGAGAGTAGGTCATCTTATTTCTTCATTCATTACTATTCATATGACCCAAACTTTTTATTACCGCTACTAGTTATGGAAGAAAGGTAGAATGGTTATGTCTACTCTGATGCTAGATATTATTTCAATCAGCTTAGGCATATATTCTACTTATTTAAAGAGCAGTTAATCTACTATGTTCTTTAACTTGGGACATTTGTGCCTCTAGATGTGTTTTCTGTTTGGAAGTATTTGGAGGCTCTCCTCTTTGGATAAGTAGGTTAGTTTTTTTAATATGAGCCTGAGTGTTGGAGTTTGTCTAAGGTGAACTCCGATGCTTTGTTGTACTTTTGGGTTTCATAATTTCTTACCCACTCAATGAGGATACAGAGTGTAATGATCCCACCTTTCTTCCATAACTATTATCAGCAATAATAAGTTTAGGTCATATGAATAGTAATGAATGAAGAGATAAGATGAGTGTCTGCATGTGAGAAGAGTAGAAGACAGGTTTACAGGTGTTAAGAGAGAAATAATAACCAATGAGGGGTTTGCAAAATCACGACGTTTATCAGGTATGTAAATAAAGAGTAGTCATTATTAGTCTAAGATGGTAATTTCATCAGAAATTGAGAGTAATTAAGAATTTGGGTTAGGTCTGCATCCTGGTTGCATGGCAATAATTTATGCTAAATTTTGCTCCTGTGAGTCATCAGACGAGATGCACATCAACATCAGTTAGGAGTTGACATGATCTTATTCCAATGCAATACTTGGGTAGAGAAATTGGACACAGAAACTAAGCACTCCAAATTCAGTTTCGGGCAATGTCGGGTAAAATGGTACATATCTAGTCAAAATGAGAGGTCCAGTCTTATGTTGCACCTGTGTCAATGCTCCATGGTTACGGGATGCTATATTGGTTGAATTTAACCACTGGGAAGTGTTATCATCTTATGTTTTGACATGAACAACATTATCTCCACAGATATTGTAGCTGGTATATTACTTTGTTGACCCCTTATGAATGGAGTGGTGGTTAATGCTCCATTAGGTTGAGCTATGAAGCCTACATGGTAGTTGCTAATTTCATAAATGAGATGATCAATCATTGATAAGGATGTATGGAGGAAAAATGACTCATCTAGATGACCCTAAAACTTCTGGGATAAATTCCAAATAAACATATATAACTGCCATCATGTGTAGGCACAAGAGATGTTCATGAAATTCACAAATCAAATCTTGCATACATATACAAGAAAATGAATTTTTGCAGCCACTTCTAGCAACACCACGTGTCTTCCATTTGGACAACAAACCTATTTGTCAACCAAACAAACAGGTTTAGCCTTTTGAGTTTTGACGTTTCAAACTTCTACCTATTCAGGAGACAGAATATTTAACAAAATTAACATGATGGCAAACTAAGGTTAATCTCTCTAAGCCAGTGCAAAATTCCTCGGTCACCAACCAATAAACTATTAACATGAGAGAGGCTTGTCATAAAACTTATGGGGCTGGTTGGCAGGTAGGTAAGCCTATGTTCTTCATCATACGATTTAAGCTCATGCAACCAAAGAGGAATTTGTGTTCTCTGTATTGCTAATTAATTCAAGTCAAAAAAGTGACAAATAAAAATGCTGACTACTGCCGCAATCTAATCAACAGATCAATAGTGTAAAGCAATATGCTATTACCTGTGTCTCTATGAGCAACAATTATATTTTAAGGAAACCCTACAACTGAAAGTCCTACTGACGTTTGTTACATTTCACATCCAGTGAAGCTGAATTAGATTCATTTAAAGAAGGGCAGGGGTATGGTTGTATCTGATACCCATGCCAATTCCAATCCATGAAGAGTTGTATCCAGAATTTAAAACTCATGAGCAAATACACATTAAAGCAGAAAATACAACAGAAAATTACTTCTTTAAGTTTGCTAAACAAAAATTTACTCAGGCCAACAGTTACAGAAACAAAGAAAATAGAATCAAAATAAATAAATAAATGAGCATGCGGGGACATTTTCAGGGGAAAAAATAGCAAATGGTAAATATGTCGATACTCCATATGGATCCAATCAAAAAAAGTAGCCTATCTATACGATTAAGATGAGAGGGTAACTTAAAATTATAAAAAAAAGAATGTTATAAAAAAGAACTGACTTATAATAGTCCGACAGATTTTTATTTACAACATGAAAAGACAACCTCAGTTCACCTTAAGAAAACTTATCCCACCTCAATGAGATTGGAGCCTCGCAAGGATACAACTTGCATGATGTTGTGACCCTCTTGGAGAGAAATCGCGTCCTTTCCAGAAACCTTTTTCAAATTCTTTCGACCTGATTTCATGGCACTTAATCTCTAAAAATTAGCTTCTGCTGTGAAAAGAAGAATAAACAGCAGACGATTCAGGTAGAATGGTCAGGAATAAATTTGCACCAGCAGAATCTTCAAGATATCTTTTACAACTTCAAAAAAAATTGCAATTTAAGCCGAACCAGCAAAATTAAATAATTAAGTGAAGATTCATTAATAAACAATAGGCACTATGCATTCATCATCAATAAATGTTCAATAGCATATAGATAAACAAAGAAAAGAAAAAAATGAAATTAATATATAAAGTATGTGGAAATAAAACTTCACATTTTGCTTCTAATTTGTGGCACTTACTCAAGATTTAAAAAATAAATAAAAAGCCGTACAGTAACTCAGATGCCCCGAAGTTACAGGAGTACTACAAAGAATTCTTTTATACCGTGATTTAAAGAACTTTTAGATTGCACATTAAATTGTGGGTTACAAAAAATACCCAGTGAAAAGAAATAACGATAAAAAAATATATGGTTTAAGATAAATAATTTATCAAATGATGAGATTGAGTAGGTTACTGTTCAAGAATCAAACTGAGATTGTTAGAGCCGGAAAGTGATTATGCCTTGTGCGAGCATAAAATATCAATGAAGTTAAAGGAAAGTGTTTGTAAAAAGGCTATATCTAGACGTAGCATGGATCTAAATCACGGTTCAAGGAATCGGCCGCTTACGATATGACTCGGACTCCCGAGTCGATGGGCGGGCGCTGAGTCGACCCGGGTCGGGTCCGACTCGGACTCGACTCGATCAACTCGGCCAAGTTGACCGAATCGACTCCGAGTCGGACCCGACCCAGGTCGACTCGGCGCCCGTGAATCCCTAACTTAAAGCGGGGGGGAGAGAGATCAGATCAGATCTCTCACGCTGCCCCTCCCCTCTCGCGTTCTGCACCAGCAAAGGAACCCCCAGGTCGCCGTCGATCTCTCGCCCTCGCAGGTACCTCTCCTTCTCTCCCTCTCTCTCCGTCTCTCTCTCCCCCCTCTGTCTCCGTCTCTCTCCCACTTCGTCTTCGTCGATCTCTCTCCCTCTCCCCCTCTCTCTCCCTTTCTGTTTCTGTCTCTCTCCCTCTCTCTCTGTGCCTCTCTTTGTCCCTCTCTCTCTCCGTCTCTCTCCCTCTGTGTCTCTCTGTCTCTCTTTGTCCCTCTCTCTCCCCTCTCCCTCTCCCTCTCAGTCTCTCTCTCCCTCTCCCTCTCTTTGTGTCTCTCTCTGTCCCTCTGTCTCCGTCTCTCTCGCCCCCTCTGTGTCTCCGTCTCTCGCCCCCTCTGTGTCTCTCTGTCCCTCTCTCTCCCTCTGTCTCCGTCTCTCTTTCCCCCCTCTGTGTCTCCCTCTCTCTCCTTCTCTGTCTCCGTCTCTCTCTCCCTCTCTCCCTCTGTTTCTCTCTCCCCTCAGTCCCTCTCTCTCCCTCAGTTTAATTTATTTGAGTTTAATATAATTTAAATTAGTTTAGTTTAGTTACACTTAATGTTGTTTTAATTTAGTTATTTTTAGTTTTAATTTAATTTAACAGATAATTTTTTAAATTTCAGTATGGCTCCAAAGCAACGCGATATTGGATGGAAACATGGTACCCCTGTTGGTAGAAGTAGAAAACTTGTGAAGTATAATTATTGTGGGAAACAAGTCCATGGTGGTATTACTAGATTGAAGCAACATATAGCGCATGTACCCGATCAGGTGGAAGGATGTTTGCGAGTATCAAAAGAGGTATCTCAAATAATGAGACATCTTTCTGAAGGTAGCAAAGAAAGAGCGGCCATAAAATCCAAAAAAGAGCGACTTATGAGATCTTTAAGTGAGAAAGATTTTATGATGTGACCGATGAAGATTCTGATAATGAAATTGAAAAAGTTAGTGGTTTAGAATGAGTTGAAAGAAGACAACTAAAACAAGCTATGAAAAAAAGTCATGAAATGGATTGGAGATCGGCAGGAGTTGATATTGGTGGCAATAGTTCACAGCCTTCAGGATCAGGGATTAACCGTGGATAGTGTCGGAGTATGACTATGAGAGAAGCTGAAATTTTAGCTCGTGGTATTGATCCTTACATGCTCCCAATAAAACAGAAATCAATCAAAAGCATGTTCTCAACTGAGAATATAAAAAAGTTGAAACATCTATGGCGAAATTCTTTCACTACAATGCAATACCATTCAATGCAGCTGATAGTGGTCCTTACTACCAAGCCATGATTAATACTATTGCAGAGGCAGGTCAGGTGTAAAAGGCCCTATAGGGTACCAGATTGACAATCTATATTTAGAGGAGAAAATGAAAGAAATTGAAGTATATATTGCTTCAACAAAAACAAAATAACCGCAGTATGGTTGCACGATCATGTGTGATGGCTGGAGTTCTCGGAATAGAAAGCCTATTGTTAATTTCATGATTTATTATGATAGAAGCATGATCTACCATACTTCTGTTGATACTACTAATATCTCGAAGACTGTTGATTATATATTCTCGCTAATGAATAAAATTGTTGATGAAGTTGGTGAAGAAAATATCGTGCAGGTTGTAACAGATAATGAGTCAAGTTTCAAAGCAGCTGGTCATATGTTGATGGAGAAGAGAACATTTGTTTTAGTCTCCCTGTGCAACACATTGCATTGATTTGATGCTTAAAGATATTGGCTCTGTGAAATCAGTCAAGGAGACATTATGATGCTAAGATGATCACATCATTCATTTACAATAGCCTCAAAGTGGTGAATTTAATGAAGCTATTTACCAGAGATAGAGATTTGTTGAGACCAGGTATAACACAGTTTGCCACTGAGTTTATTTCTATTGAAAGCCTTATTCGCTATGAGCAAGATTTAAAAAGAATGTATACGACTACCGAATGGCGTGGATTCAACAAGGAAAGGAGTAGAAGAAGTGTGCAAGATAAGGTTTCTAATCTCATTCTGACTAATCGGTTTTGAAAGAAGGCAAGAGAGGTCCAAAACATTATGGATCCTCTTGTTAGAGTCTTGAAGATAGTGGACCAGGATAAGAAACCTACATTATCTATTATATATGAAGCTATGGATAGAGCAAAATTGGCTATAAAGGCATCAAATAAGAACTGAAAGAAGTACTGAGATATCATTGACAGAAGATGGGAAGGACAATTGAATAGACACTTGCATGCTGCTGGTAATTTATTTGCCTAGAAATCATATTTGTTGACTAGAAATTGAAACTGTCATGTCATAACAATCATGTGTTTACATTATTGCAGCATATTTTTTAAATCCAGCACTCCAATATTCAAAAAACTTTTCTACACATCCAGAAGTGAGAATGGATTAAAAGAGGTCATTAAAAGATTAGAGCCAGATTTGAATAAACAAGCAAGAGCTATTAATGAGGTAATAATAATTTATTTATTTCATTGATACAATATTATGCAAATATTAACACTTGTGATGTGTATTCTCACAGATAAAATTATTTGTGGATGGAGTTGGAGAATTTGGAAGCTCACTGACTAGAAGAGCAGTGCAACAATCTCTTCCAGCTAATTGATGAATTAATTATGGCGAAGAAGCTCCCAATCTGCAGAAAATTGCCATCAAAATTTTAAGTCAAACATGTTCTTCATCGGGTTGTGAAAGAAAATGGAACATGTGGTTGCTGATTCATACAAAATTGCGCAACCGGTTGGCAATAAACAAGTTGCATAAACTAGTATTTGTGTATTACAATATGCGGTTGCGAGTAAGAAACTTGACATGCAAAAGCGACACTGATGATTATTATAACCCAATTGATCTGAACAATATTTTCAATGATGATGATATTTTTGATGAGTGGATTCGTGAGGGAGAACAACCGATGTTACCACCAGATGACTTAGGTTGGTTGGTGAAGGTATTCGTTGTAGTGACGAAAGTGGTGGTGATGGCGGTAATGACGACAGTTATAAAGGTGATGGCGGTAATGATGAAGAGACTCGTGGTGTTGGTGGAAGCCAACGAGGTGGTGCTATAACATGGGATTCAGAATATTATGTCACACAAGATACAAATCATGGAGGCCGGGCGGGGATTTCGCAACAGCGTAGGCATTTGGATCGGTTGGTCGATTTCAGTTCTAGCAATGATTATTCGAGTGGACATGATAACTACTCACATGGTCATCAAAATCTTGAAGGCCATTTACAGGGGTTGGGTTTGACATCTAGCTAATACTCTGCCATTGATTATTCTAGCACTGGTGAATATTCTACTAGCAGCACTGAATATCGAGGTTTTGGATATTATCACTATGGAGCTGATATTGCACAACCCCTACCGCTATATTACTCTGATAGTGGATCCTCTGGTCAATCATCTCAGCCTACAGGATCTCACCCACAAACATATTATTATCCTTATGGAAAACTATATACCTGGTTTCTATACGTATCGCGGGCATGATGATAATGATTTTGTGCCTCCTCGTAATTCAATGTGAAAATGACTATATTAGCATGTACTTATGAATTATTTTGTGCAATTTACTATATTATGCATGTATTTTGATATCTTTCTACCGACGACGCTTATATTTATGCTTTCACGTTATGTTTTGAGTGCTAGGTGATATGTTTTGAATATGTGATACATGAATTTTGATGTCTATATTTTTTATGATTTGTTCATGATTTTTCATAATTTTTTTGGCGTTCTATGTAGCGTTTTGCGCGTATCGTCCAAGTCCGATCCGAGTCGCCGAGACCGATCCGTCTCGATACCGGCCGAGTCAGCGACCGAGACCGAGACTTTGAACCATGATCTGAATGTTAAGTCATATGAAGTAAGAATGTCGAGGTCGATTAAGGGGTTGTTTGGTTAGGGGTGGAAGTGAGGAAGTGAAGTAGTAATAGTTCCCTTTGGAACTTGAGAATTGGTTAGTAAGTTTTTCAGTGTTTGGATGTTGTTGGGAAGTGTGATTTGAAAAATGCTATGTTTTTTTTCTGGTGTTTGGATAGTAATATGGAAGTAGAAGCAAAAAAAATTGACCACAAAGTTGACGCAAAACAATATTAAAATAAAAATTAATTAAGAAAAATAAAAATTACTTTAATTAGAATGCAAATGAGATTTACATGATCACAAAATTAACTATTTTGAGCTACAACTTATTACAAATGAGATTTATATGACCACAAAATTAACTGTAACACTCTGAAAGTGAGAAAATGGTTGTGTAAAAGGGAAAAGAGAAAAGGAAAAGGGGATTTCTCATTTTTCTTTTCCGGTGTTTGGATAGATAGGGAAGTGAGAAATAACACTTCCCCATTTCCTTACTTAACAGCCCCTGAGTGGCAACATGTGAAATGAAGAATGAGAAGTGAACGCATTCGTGACAAGTTAAAAGTTAGCAGATTTGCTTAGGCATTTGCAACGGTTGCAATAATTGTGTTGATTATGATTATAACTAGCATGGATCATAATTGAAGGAGCGGAGTCCAACAAAACAAACATGGATTAAAACGGTAAAAAAAATATAGAATTTCATGATTTGGTCACCAATTCAATGATCTAGTGAACAATTAATGGATTTCAGTTATTCAACAATCTTTTGGGAACAAACAATTGAACAAGTGAACAATTACAATAAAGAATACCAAATCTGAGCCGTAATACTCAATTTTTTCACACAAATAATCATTTTTCAGTGAAAAATTATGTCCAAATAATCAAACCGCGTTCTATATTTCAATGAAAGAAAGAAAAGAAACGAAACAAAAGCTGAGAGATTTTCACTAAAAACAATTTAGTGATCGTAATTAAGGTTACAAAAAAGAAAACTCACAATCAAATCGATACTGAAGATTACTGCCAACTCTGATTCCCGAAGATTCGCCTCTCGCAAGAATCAACATGAGAGAGAGAGAGAGTTAGGGTTTAGGGTTGGGGCGAGCGAAGGCAAGTGATTTGTGAAAAATTAGACTAGATTTAATCAGATCTTATCTTTGGATCGTCTACAAATAATTTTTATCTTAAACAGGCCTGGCCCAACAAGAAAAGGAAGCTCTAATGCTAATTATGCCTATTCTCTACTCAACCTCCTCTTATTCCTTGAGAAAGTAGTGACTTCTCAGTGACTACTATTTTTTTCTTACTTTGTGTAGATTTCAAGGAAATCTTATTCTTCAATTTAACATCTCTTTGTTTTGAGATTTTTTTCTTTCTTTTATTTTGAACAATTTCACGTTCTTCTTTCTAACTTGGGCTTTTTCGCTGGTATTTGTTTCTTTTTCTATTTTTAGGGCTTTTTAAAAAAAGTCTAAAATAAATAATTCCAAAAATTGACTTCCCCACAAACTATTTTCAAAAATCGATCTCTGACATGCCACATCAGCGTTGAGACAGTTCGCATTTTTCTTTATCCGAGGTTGGCAACCCCGAACGAAGCAAATTTTTTGCCTGTATACTGCTTTATCCGGGGTTTACCCCGAACAAAGCAGCATTATTTATTTAAAAAAATTCTGCAACCCCACAAGGCCATAATTTAAAAAAAGTATTCCCCTCCTCTTCCTCCATTGAAATAATTTTTTACGAGGAAAATGATTTTTTTAAGTTGTGGCAAGGCCAGAATTTTTTTTAAAAAAATAATGTTGCTTTGTCAAAGCAGTATACATGCCAAAGAAATTGATTCGTCTGGGATTGTCAACCTCGGATGAAGCAAAATTCACCCCCTGTCAGCACGGGCGCCACGATGGGGCGAACTACCTCGCCACCGACATGGCATGAGGTCGATATTTTAAAATAGTTTGAGGGAAGTCAATTTTTTTAATTATATATTTTTGGAGGGTTATTTAAAAAAGCCCTAAAAATAAACAAAGCAGAAACAAATATCAATGAAAAATCTCAAATTTAAATAGAAAAATATGAAAATATTTCAGAAAGAAGAAGAAATATCTCAAAACAAAGAGATGTTAAATTGAAGAATAAGATTCCCTTGAAATCTACAGAAAGCAAGAAAAAAATGGCAGCCACCGAGAAGCCGCTACTTTCCCGAGGAATGAGAGGCTGAGCAGAGAATAGGCAGAGTTAGCATTAGAGCTTCCTTCTCTTGTTAAGCCGAGCAGGGTTAAGAAAAAATTATTCAGACAAGCTGACCCGAAAGACGACCTGATTGAATCCAGACTAATTTTTTGCAAATTACTCACACTCGCCCTTGCTCGCCCCAACCCCAACCCCAAACCCTCTCTCTCCTGTTTATTCTGGTGAGAGGCAAATCTTCAGGAATCGAAGTTGGCAGTAATCTTCAGTATCAATTTGATTGTGAATTTTCTTTTTGTAACTTTAATCACGATCACTAAATTATTTTTAGTGAAAATCTCTTAAACTCTCGTTTTTCTTCTTTTCTTTTTTCAATTAAAATATAAAAATATCCAATGCGGTTTGATTATTTAGATGTGTAATTTTTCGCTAAAAAATGATTATTTGTGTGAAAAAACTGATTACCACGGTTCAGTTTTGTTCTTCTTTACTGTAATTATTCACTTGTTCTATAGTTTGTTCTCAAAAGATTATTGAATAACTGAAACCCAGTAATTATTCACTGGATCATTGTATTAGTGACTGAATCATGAAATTCTATATTATTATTTTTTACTATCTTAATTCATGTTTGTTTTGTTGGACTCCACTCTGCTTCTTCAATTATGATCCATGTCAGTTATAATCATAATCAGCATAATCAGTGCAACCATTGCACATGCTTGAGCCATCTCAAGTTAATCTACCAACTTCTAACTTGTCATGAATGCACTCACTTCTCATTCATCATTTCACATGCTACCACTCAATTCACCTCAACATTCTTACTTCATATGACCTAACATTCAGATTCATGCTACTGCTAAATATAGACTTTTTACAAAATTATGTATATTGAAACCAGCTTTATGTACTCATAATACATGATAGTCAATTAAAATTTCATTCAAATAAAGCAAATAATGTTGGTGTAGAGTGACCACTTGTTCTCCTGGTGGGACCACTTGTTCTCCTACAAATAATTAATCCAATCACATTTTCAATCACGATAAGCGGAGACCAATAAATTTCTACAATAAACAATAAGATGCAAAAGTTTAGAAATCACACAAATTTGCACGAAATTGAGGACCAATAAAGGCTTAATCAACCTAAAATCTCTATTCGCACAGCAAGCCTAGTCCTATAATCTAATTGCATAGAAAAAAAAACTAAAACTTTTCAACACCAACTATGAAGAAATTCTACAATAAGCCAAAAGAACAATCACAAAAGAGTAACAGATTCACTCTATAATCCAATCGCATCGCAAAAGCTTGAAACGTTTCAACGTAATGGCATTGAGCACACGTGGCAATGATACAGTTCTTATCTTTCTGACCCTATTGTTTTGATATTTGAGATTCAATTCTTATCTTTCTTCTTTTTTTTTTGAATGTAACGGCTATGATGAGGATCTGAGCCGTCTTCTTCTTCTCCGATTATATTTGCTAATGGGCCGGGTCCGGTCTGGCTTTGAGACTCGGAGACGGGTCCAGCTGGGCGGGTAACCCAGCCCATTAACAAATCCGACCGGCCCATGGGGGGGGGGGAAAACTTGAGATAAATAGCTGGCCAATGGCCTCGGGAGGATCCATGATGTAAAATTTGCCCTAATTGGCAACGAGCTCCAACTGAGCTCACCAACTGAGATCAATAAACCCCTTTCTTCCTTCTTCTTCGTCTTCTTCGTTGATTTTGCCTTTGGTGCTGCCAGTTCTCCCTGTTTTTCTAACCTCCTGCAGGTAGAGATGCCGCCGAGGAACCGCCATCGCTACCAACCTATCATCTCCGACGCCCTCGCCGACGGAGAGGACGCATCAATGGTATCAGAGCCTCAGGTTCCGGAGTTCCCTGAGGATCATGGAGACGACGGCAACGACTTCACTCCAAAGGTTGAACCACGAAGGTCAGTATCTTTTGATGCAGGCTGGAATTCCAAGGAAGCTCCAGATCAAGGAAACACTCTTGGAACAGGTTCGACTTCTCAAAAAGAAGATCAAATTGACTTCCGATTCCGAGCTCTTGATGAAAGAACTGCACTAAGGAATCGAATCTTGGAGGAAAAGGTTGGTGATAATATGAGAGCTATTGATGACCGTTTCCGTTCTCTGGAAGGGAAGATAGATCGGGGTTATGAAGAACTAAGTGCTCTGATCTCAAAATTGTGCCAAGAACCACGGTTCTTAAACAAGGAAAACGATGGATTTGGAAGAGATGAAGTTCCTCCCATTGGAGGGCCTAGGCTCAGTTCTAAGGGAGTGGTATTCGCTACTCCTCCAAACGAGAGACAGGCAACCATGGGAGGAGGAAGGTCAGAGCAATTCTTGAGAAGAAATCAGAAATCCTTCAACATCCCTGGTAAGCTTCCAATGCCAAAACACCCTAAAGTGGAAATTCCTATATTCAGGGGAGATGGAGACATCTTAAATTGGTTGTATCAGCTAGAACATGTATTTGCTATACATCATACTCCAGTAGAGGATCGGGTAGAGTTCTGTGTCTTCTTCCTTCAAGGAGAGGCTCTGTTGTGGTGGAGGTGGCTGGAAAACAGAAGGGAGAATCAGTTACCTGGCCAGAATTCTATGATGAGATGATCCTGCAGTATGGTCCTGATGACCTGGATGATCCCCTGGCTGCTTTGGCAAATTTGAAACAGACTGGTACTGTACAGGAATACCATAAATCTTTCATAAGGTTGGCTCACTTAATTGATGAATCTGAGAAGAACTTAATTAGTTTATTCCTGTCTGGGTTGAGAGAAGATCTAAGAGGGAAGGTCAAATTGGACAAGCCCTTGTCTATGGTTTCAGCCTATAGAAGTGCAGTAGCCAGAGAGTCTATTACAGCAGCAGAGAAGAAATTGAATAGAGTATCTACATTCAAGGGAACTGTCAGCACAACAGGGTTCAGTCCAAGAAATCCTATGATTCCAGCTACTACCAGAGAGAGTATTCCTGCAACAAATGCTTCAGGCAGAAGGTTGTCTCCTCTCAGGTAGAAGAATATAGGAGGAAAAGTCTTTGTTTCAAGTGTGATGAGCCTTATACTCCGGGACATAAATGCAAGGGGAAGAGTTTGATGCTAATTGAATGTGAAGAGGATGAGAGTGAGCAGGAAGAGGAAATCTTATTAAGACCTAGGGAAGGATTTGGGGAAAGTTTACATGAGCTTTCACTTAATGCTATGGAAGGCAGTATATCACCCAGAACTATTAGGCTTTGTGGACAGGTAAATAGGAAGCCTGTTATGGTGTTAGTGGATACTGGTTCTACCCACAACTTCATTGATCCTAAAGTGGTGCAGAGAACTGGTTTGGTAATAACACCTGAAGTGGCTTTTAAGGTTACTATAGCTGGGGATGATCAGTTACAAAGTGAAGGGCTATGTAGGTCTGTTTGCTTTAAGTGTCAAGGGCTGGAGATTGTCACTGATTTCCATGTACTGCCTATAGGGGGTTGCCAAATGGTCTTAGGAATTGATTGGCTGCAGTCACTGGATGAGATGACTATAAATTTTAAAGAAAGAAGGGTAAAGATTATGAAGGATAGCCATTCTTGGGAGTTACAGGGGGTCTCATCTAATGAAATGGAGTTGGTATCAGCTAAGGCTATGGAAAAAAACACTCTACCAATCAGCCAAAGGATGGGTTTTGTATGTTTGTGAACAAACAGGTATTCAGGCTGATCCAAAATTTAATTTACAATTACAAACCTTGTGTGAAGAGTATGATACAGTCTTTAAAGAAGTCATGGGACTTCCTCCAAAAAGAAGTCATGATCATCAAATACTATTAGTCCCTGGTACTGAGCCTATTAATTTGAGACCTTACAGGCACCCTTGGGAACAAAAGAATGTCATAGAGAAGATGGTAGAGGAGATGATGGAAACTGGAATTATTAGAAATAGCAGGAGTCCCTATGCTTCTCCAGTTGTGTTGGTCAAGAAGACTGATGGCACTTGGAGATTATGTGTGGATTACAGAGCATTAAATCAAAAAACAGTTAAAGACAAATACCCCATACCATTAATTGATGAATTATTGGATGAGTTATATGGGGCACAAATCTTTTCAAAACTGGATTTGAGGAGTGGATATCATCAGATCAGAATGAGGGAAGTGGATATACCTAAAACAGCCTTCAAGACTCACACAGGTCATTATGAATATTTAGTTATGCCTTTTGGGCTAACTAATGCTCCTGCTACCTTCCAGGCTTTGATGAATGAACTCTTTAAACCATATTTGAGAAAGTTTGTGCTCATATTTTTTGATGATATACTGGTTTATAGCAGAAACATACAGGATCACCTGGACCATGTAAGGTTGGTGTTAGATATCCTGAAGAAGAATCAGCTTTTTGCCAAGAAAAGTAAGTGTCAATTTGGGGTAACAGAAGTGGCTTATCTTGGGCATGTGGTGTCAGCTCAGGGGGTGGCTGTTGATCAAAGTAAGATACAGGCAGTGGTAGACTGGCCAGTTCCAAAAAACCTGAAAGCTTTGAGAGGTTTCTTGGGCCTGACTGGCTATTACAGGAAGTTCATCAAAGGGTATAGTACCCTTGCTGCTCCCCTGACTGTACTCACCAAGAAAAATGCCTTTCTCTGGGATGACAAAGCTCAGGATGCCTTTGAAAAATTAAAAACAGCTCTCATAAGTCCACCAGTTCTAGCACTTCCCAATTACACTGCACCCTTTGTGATTGAATGTGATGCCTCTGCCAGCAGGATTGGGGCAGTACTGATGCAGGATAATCATCCTATAGCATATATCAGTCAAGAATTGAAAAATTCTGGTAAGTGTGCTTCAACATATGAAAGGGAAATGTTAGGCTTACTGTTAGCCACCAAGAAATGGAGGCAGTATCTATTGGGAAGGGAGTTCATTGTGAAGACTGATCATAAACCTTTGAAGTACTTATTGGAACAGAGACTATATACTGAAGCTCAACATACTTGGTTATTGAAGTTATGCAACTTCAAATATAAGGTTGAGTACAAGAAGGGGAAAGAAAATATAGCTGCTGACAGTCTTTCCAGGAGAAATGAAATTCCTGATTCTCCAGCACTGTTGGAAATTTCTGTGGTGGAGTCTGATTGGGTTAAGTTACTAAAAGAAATGGTTAATACTGACCCTTTTTTCTCTGAATTAAATAGTAAGTGGGATGGGGGTCTGTTGGACACTGCTAAGTATCAGAAAAAAGGGGATCTGTTTTATTATCAAGGTAGGATTATTATAAATCCTTCCTCCTCTCTTACTCAGCTATTACTGTCTGAGCACCATGATACTCCTGTGGGGGGACATTCTGGATATGAAAAAACCTATCAAAGGTTAAAGAGGGTGGTATATTGGCAGGGCATGAAAAGTAGTGTTAAAAAACATATCAGAGAATGTGAGACTTGTCAAAGGTCTAAGTATGAGGCAATCAAACCTGCAGGTTTACTGCAGCCACTGCCTATTCCTCAAAATGTTTGGGAAGAAATCTCCATGGATTTTGTAGAAGGGTTGCCAAAAAGTGGGGGTAAATCTGTTATCTTTGTCATTGTTGACAGGTTAACTAAATTTGCACACTTTTTGCCTCTCTCTCACCCCTACACTGCTAAATCAGTGGCTGCTGTATTCTGGGATAACATTTACTGTTTGTATGGATTGCCCCTAAGTATTGTTTCTGATAGAGATGCTGTGTTTACCAGTGAGTTCTGGAAAGAGCTGTGGTCTTTACAGGGGACTAAGTTGCTTTTCAGCACTTCTTTCACCCCCAAACTGATGGGCAGACTGAGGTTGTTAATAGATGCCTGGAAACTTATCTACGTTGCTTTTGTTCCCACAAACCTCATGAGTGGTGCAAATGGCTTCCATGGGCTTAGTATTGGTACAATACCAGTTGGCATTCAGTTACCAAGATGACTCCTTATCAAGCTGTTTATGGTAAAGCACCTCCCACCATCTCATCTTACATTCCAAAAACTGCTAAGCTACAGAGTGTTGAGGAAGCTCTGTTGGACAGGGATGCAACTCTTCAGTTGTTGAAAGATAATCTGATCCATGCACAAGACAGAATGAAAAAATGGGCAGACATGCACAGGACTGAGAGGTCTTTTGCAGTGGGAGATTGGGTGTTTTTGAGATTGCAACCTTATAGGCAAATCTCTGTTGGGGGAAGGTCTCATAAACTTTCTCCCTTGTTCTATGGTCCATACAAAATCTTGCAAAGAATTGGTCCAGTTGCCTACAAACTGGATCTACCTGAGGAGGCTAAAATTCATCCAGTGTTCCATATTTCCCAATTGAAAAGGCAACTTGGTCACAACAGTCAGGTCCATAATCAGCTGCCTTCTCATGTTGTGGAAGTGATCAAGGAACCTGAGAGTATCCTGGACAGGAGAATGGTGAAAAGGTTGGGAAAAGCAACCTCTGAAGTTTTGATTCAATGGAAACAGCTACCATTAGAAGAAGCTACCTGGGAAAATTATTGGGACCTGATTAAAAAGTTTCCTGCCTTCGACCTTGGGGCAAGGTCGAATTCAAGGGGAGAGCATTGATACAGTTCTTATCTTTCTGACCCTATTGTTTTGATATTTGAGATTCAATTCTTATCTTTCTTCTTTTTCTTTTGAATGTAACGGCTATGATGAGGATCTGAGCCGTCTTCTTCTTCTCCGATTATATTTGCTAATGGGCCGGGTCCGGTCTGGCTTTGAGACTCGGAGACGGGTCCAGCTGGGCCGGGTAACCCAGCCCATTAACAAATCCGACCGGCCCATGGGGGGGGGGGGGAAAACTTGAGATAAATAGCTGGCCAATGGCCTCGGGAGGATCCATGATGTAAAATTTGCCCTAATTGGCAACGAGCTCCAACTGAGCTCACCAACTGAGATCAATAAAACCTTTCTTCCTTCTTCTTCGTCTTCTTCGTTGATTTTGCCTTTGGTGCTGCCAGTTCTCCCTGTTTTTCTAACCTCCTGCAGGTAGAGATGCCGCCGAGGAACCGCCATCGCTACCAACCTATCATCTCCGACGCCCTCGCCGACGGAGAGGACGCATCAGGCAACAACAAAAAAACTCTCCAAACAATCGAAAACCCCCAAACAAAACCCTGATCACTCAACAACCAGCAAAAAAATCAATTAATTTCATATCAATTAAAACAATAAAATCATCGATAAAGAAAAGAAAACTTTAAAAAATTAAAATTTTACCGAGCAACAGTGCTTGCGCACGGATCTCCCCCAATCAGCCGGCGGCTATGATGGTCCCTGCACGAATCGCGAAGAAAAGAATGACAACCAAATCAATCACCAAATTCAATCCCGAAATCAAACGAAAATTTCCAAGGAAATCGAGTTCGAAACCCTAACCCTAGAGTCCAGAACTCACCTCGAAATTGTGGAATTTAAAACCAGCTGCTGCGGCAATCGGCACTGGCGGCGATCGCGAGAGAGATCGTGGAGAAGGAGAGAGAGATCGTGAGAGAGGAGGCGGAGAGACAGAGATCGAGATCGTGAAGAGAATAGGATAGAGATCGAGAAAGTGTGAGATTAGCATGCGGGATTTTGTGGACAATGAAGGTTTTTTTTTTTTCCTTCTCACACAGCCCGACCCGCCACCCGCTTTCTACAACCCGATTTCAGTTCCGCCGGTGGCCAATCCAGGGAATACAGAGAGTTTCATTTTTTTTTTTAAAAAAAAAACAAATCGGATCTTCCTGACTTCAGATTCAAATACCTCTAGAAAATAAATCTAAGGTCTGACCAACAGGCCAACTTCAGGAGACAATACAGAAAGTTTCATGTAACCAATGTTTTAAATATCGGATATCGACGATATACCGGTCGGCAAAATTATATACCGGATATCGAATACTGGGTGATATATCGCTATATGATACTAAATTTCGGTTGATATATCAATAATAAATACATATAAGACATTATTAAAATAAATAAGTTATTATCCAAATATCATATAAAAACATCATTGAAATACCATAATGAACATAGAATAAAATAAAATAATCTCTCAAGTAAAAAAACTAAGAATTATTATCCAAATAACTAACTATAACGGCCGATATATCGGATATTTCATCTCGGATATCGGCTGATATATAAGCCACGTAGCGATATATCGGCCAATATCGATCTAAAACGATATCCGGTAAATTTTTGCACTTATCGTATCATTTGAATAAAATACCGATATCTCGGCCGATATACCGGTATATCGGCCAATATTTAAAACAATGCATGCAACTTAGAGTCAGACTTGATTTTTTTAAAATATTTTTCAAAATGAATTTTGACAATTGAGGGTTATAACTAGAGTTTGATTTAGCATATGAGTAAGATTTTAGGAATAAGAGAGTTTTTAATAATTTTGGTATTTTTTTTAATATTGTTAAGAATTGAATTTTTAAAATAAATAGATTTTTTTGTTCTTTATAGTTTTAATTTTATATTTTCTTAGAATTAAGATTTGCGTAAATATAAATATGTTGTTAATTTCATAAATATGTTACTTGTACTAGAATAATCTTTAAAGTTTTGTAGGAATAAATTTTTGGCCTAGAGTTAATAAAATAAATAATTATATCATTATCCAGTGAAATCTCAAAAGAAAATTCGAATAATCTTTTAGTATTTTTCACAAAAACATTTATGGAATTTTTAAATATTTTCTTTTAACTTTTGTTTACATGCTTAATTACCACGTAAAGGTATTTTTGTTATAGAAAGATTTTGCGCTAATGCTAAACATGTGATATAATTTTAGACATGTGATATAATAACAGGTAGTTATTGAATATTTTGTGAGAAAGTGCATCATATTCACGGGTATAAAAGGAAAAGTGAAGGGGTTTTTGGAAAAAGACTGAAAGTTAATAGTAGGATGGGATTTGACCCGATTACCCGGTCCCGAAACGGATCTAGCATCTGAATCAAAATCGATCCCGAGTATTTATGGGAAGGATATGATTGAAATTCTTATCTAATAGAATTTTTGGATCAAGTATGAACTGAATACAACTGTCCCGATCCCGACACGTACTTACTCTGAATTTATAACGAGTGAGGTCGGGATTTAAAAGAACCGATGCCACTTTGAACTCAACAGACACCGAACTTAAGCCAGATCAGACTTGTACATTTGCACAGAACCTATATAACTTAGGACACAGTGGCAATTTCCCCAAGTAAGATAGTACCATAATTTTTAGATTGATTTATGATATTTATAAATAAGTAACAATATACTTTGAGAAAATTACTTTTACATCCTCAAGAAAAGATGAACCCTCAAAAACTCCTTGTAGTTTGAAATCATGCCAAAAACTCTTCCAATATCAGTTTGCGTATTTTTTTAAGCACGGTGTAAGTTACCTGGACACATGTGGGCAGTTGAATGTCTAAAATATCCTTGCTGTCAAACAAATTAAACAATCCTCTCTGTGTATAATTATTAAAACACACACAGAAAGAGAGATAGAGAGAGAGAGAGGGAGGGAAGAGAAGAAGAGGGGCAGGACCACAGTGAGCTCTGACTCCGAGCTCGCCGAGATCCGACCGCGGCGAGCTCGAGCGCCGACTGCAGAACAGATGTGGGACCCGACGAAGCTGGCGGCACTGATCAGAAGGACAGAGATGCCCACGCCGCCAGTGGAGGTAGAGTCATCGGGGCGACGGATCTGGGCGGAGGCTCGGATTTGCTCCTCCCAGTGGAGGCCGAAGTACTTGGAGGAGGAGTCGACGAAGGACTGGAAGCTGAGGTAGGAGGCAGTGAGAGCGATAAGGAAAATGGGCCGACAGAAACATGGTGCTCGTCGACGTTCAGCGCCAGTTGAACTGCTAGTTCATCGTGTGGGCCCGGTTGACCTTCACCTTCACCGCAGTCGACGGGAACAGCTCCTCCTCCAATATCCTCATCTTCATCTTTTTTTTTTTTTTTTTTCAAATTTCAACCTTAGAAAACAAAAACTAATAAAAATAAAATTTTGAATTTAAAAGTTTTATGAATTCAAATAATGACTATGATGAAGGTGAGATGGAGGAGGAGAAATAAGGAGAGGAGGAGGGAGAGATTGAATTTTTTTTTTTTTTTGTGAAAAGGTTTCTTTGTTGTTGTTGTAATTTATCAAAATTTCCAAGAAATTTTTTTGGGGAAAATTGCAAGATATTTGGTTGTTGAGATCAGAGCTCGAGACAAAGATGGGCTTTTTGTCTGTGCTGTTTTCCCTTCTTTTTTTTGTCTCTGTATTTGAATTTTTTTGTGATTTTTGTAATTTTCTGAGGATTTTGTAATTTTTGGACATATGCAAAAAAAAAAAATGCCAGATAAATTTTTCTAATTTTGTGATTTTTGTGAGGGGTTGGAATTATAAATTGTAATTAATTTTACTTTATTCGTAGATAGATTTCACGATATGTGGACAAAAATTAAATATATTCGACAATTTTTTGAAAAAGTAGATAGAAATAATCATAAGCGGATAGAAATTTAAGGAGACAGATTTTTTCTATAATTTTGTAATTTGATGAATTTTTGTAATTTTAAAATTGAGGGAATTTGATGTAATTTAAAATTTTGAGGCAATTTGAAGTAATTTGATTTGGATTTGTGATATTTTTTGTAATTTGATGATTTTTAGATAATTTGATGATTTTGAGGTAATTTTGCTCAAGAGTTTTTAGGTAATATGTGATTTTGAGGTAACTTTTCTAATGATTTTTTTGGATGAGTGATTCATTTGTGATGATTTTTGTGATTTTTTTGATGAACTTTATTTAATTTGTAGACAGATTTCACATTACAGTTGACAAAAATTTAATATAGTGGACAAATTCTCCAATAAATGAACAAAAATCATCTTGAGTGGACAAAAATTGAATATAGTAGATAAATTTACAATGTGGTTAACAAAAAGTGAATATAATGGACAATCTTTTAAATAAGTGGACAAAAATAGTAAAAGGTGGACAAAATTTATCAAAAGTGAATAGAAATATTATAATAAGTTGACAGAATTTTATAAAAGTTTGATAAAAGTATTAGAGGTGGACAAAATATTATAACAGATGACTATTATAATAGATGAACAGAATATTCGAGAAAGTTGAAAAAATATAAAAAATGGACATTATTTTGGAGAAGATCAATAGGATATTAGATAAGGTGGATGGAATTTTGAAACAAAATAGTTTGGATTCAAGTCATTAATAGAGTCACATCCTTACCTAATGAGTAAATAAATTTTAGTATAATATATATATTCTAAATTAATAAAAAAAGATAAATAATCAAATAACTTTAAAATAAATAAATTAATATTCGTATGTTAAATATTTTTTGTTTTATATACAATAGATGCTAATTGATTTTATACAGCAAGTCATTAATTATTTTTTCTGTTTTCATTTAATTTTCATTTGTTAAATATTTAAATAGTTTTATAAATATTTTGATCAAATTAACAATAAATATTGAAGTGGACATCCTTTCCATGGAGCAATTTTTTTGTCTACTTCAACATTTAAAATTGATGATAGCAATTGTTAATAAAAGGACAAGTGAAAGGGTTTCACGCTCCATGAAGAGGACAAAAGGCAAAAGGATAAAAAAAAGGGTAAGATGGGGATTACAAAAATACATAGTACCCCTTATTATATTATAGTGGGGACTTGCATCTAAGAAAATCTTGGTCAAAAGATTTTTTGGTAGGCTTTTAAACAGTGATGACTTTTTTGCGTGTCTATTTTTTCTTAGGAATCTAAAAGCAATTTTCTCATATAATTTTAGATTTTATATTAAAAATAAATATATTCTTGAACTTTATAATTTTTCAAACAAACACTTTAAGTTTACTTTTACATATAAATAATGTGTTTCAGCTATATATATATATATATATATATATATATATATATATATATATATATATATATATATATATATATATATAGTGAGTTGATCCCCTAAGAACGGTTCTCACGAATTCATGTGAGAACTTTCACGTGAGCCGTCGGATCTGATAGAGATCTAGTTTTATTTGATTTGATCTATCAGATCCGACGACCCACGTGAAAGTTCTCACAGAAATCTGTGGGAACCGTTCTTAGAGGATCAGCTCCCTATATATATATATATATATATAATTGTAATATCCGATCAAAAACTTACTTAAAACTAAATCCTGGCCCGAACACGAACATTAGGAAGGATACAATTTTACCTTTTGAAAACCCTTACTTATATTGGGGTTGAGTGAACACAACCAAAGGAAACATGAATTTTTCTATAGTGATAATTTAGTCTTTTTATTTAGTCCCACATGAGATGAGGATATGCGAAGGAAAGTGGTTTAAATGTTAATCCTTCCTCATTCTATTTGTTATGAATATGGGTTATGAGACGGATACACACACGTGTGCACTCGCACACCATACCACCCGCCTTGCCAACGGCAGTGTGCCGATGCGATGCGAGCCCATTTTATTTTTATTTTCTCTTTCTTTTTTATTTTGACTAATTCAAACTTTGACAAATTCAGTTGATGGTCCTCGAGATCCGCAGATCTGGTGCAATAAATAACCCATTACCCGCTGTTAGATATCCTTATCCAACATGTGATACATTATATCTAGACATGTATATAAACATATGATACATTGTATCTAGACATGAATACTTTTATATAAACATGTGATACATTGTATCTAAACATGTATACTTTCCTTATTTCACTTTCTGCTTGTATGTATATTGATGTACTCTCTTGGTGAATGATATACAAAAATTTCTTCTTCTCCAAATTATATGGTATTAGAGCCCTCTTAGGTTTCAGTTTAACCTTTTTGGGTTTAGCCTTTGAGTTTTAATCTTTATCCTTTTTGGATCTATTTTAACCCTCTTGGATTTCAATTTAACCCTTTTTGGGTTTAGCTTTGGGCTTTGATTTTTTTCCTTTTTGAATTTGTTTTAACCCAAGATATTTTAACCCTATTGGGTTCCATTTTAATCCTTTTTTTGGGTTTAGCCTTTGGGCTTTGATTTTTTTATCTTTTTTGGATCTATTTTAACTCTCTTGGGTTTTATTTAGCCTTTTATTTTTATCAGTTTTCTCATGAATAAGAAAGGGTTATTTATTTTCTGTTCTAGATTTTCAACTTCAAAGCACTGAGAATTGTACTACATGGGCTCTCACAATGCAGTATAATTTTCCTACTTTTGGAGTTTGGAGTTATGTTCAGGGCATCCTAAAATGCCCATCAACTGCCACTCCATCATCGTATCTTTACATCGGACTCTTAGTCTTACACCACATCAACAGTTACTTAGGATCAGTGGCTTCGCGCTGATGAACAAAGCATGACTGATTATGTAATATTTCGGCGCTCCATATAGTATTGTGCTTCTCATCTTTTATGTTGATGATATGGTTATTACCGAAAGTGATCATGTCGATATTGCATCTCTGAAGCGGCATCTTCAATTTGAGTTTGAAATGAAAGATTAGAATTTTCTCTGCTATTTTCTTGGTATTGAGGTCATCTGCTCCTCTCGTGGCTATCTTCTATCTCAGCAGAAGTATACTTGAGCATGTCACCCTAAGTGATCCTGCTACTCCTACATCCTCTTTTGTTTCCATACCTATGAAGCTTCATCTCAAACTCATACGCGATGATGGTATTTCATTACTGCAGCCTACACAGTACCGAGAACTGGTGGGATCCTTTATATATCTTTCTGCTACTCGATCAGATATTTCTCAGTTTATTCATGTCCTCAGTCAGTTAGTTAATGCTCCTACATCAGTTCATTATGCGGCATTATTTTGTGTGCTTCATTATCTCAGAAGCACCATCGCTTGATCATTGCTATACAATTCTGATTCATCTCTTTCTCTACTAGCTTATTCTGATGCTGGATGGGCCAATGACCTGGATACACGCCGCTCCACCACAGGCTTCTGCATTTTTCTGGGATCCTCTCTCATTTCTTGACGTAGCAAGTGTCAGGATATTGTGTCTCGGTCCAGCACCGAGGCTGAACATCGTGCTATGGCTGATACAACTTTAAAGCTTTGGTGGTTATGTGACCTCTTGTGCGATATGGGTGTATCTGTGGTTGCTCTTATTCCCATGCATTGTGACAACAAGAGTACCATTGTTATCGCCTCCAAATCTGTCTTTCATGATTGCACAAAAGTTATTGAGATTGACTGTCATATCACTCATCAGGAATATGAAAAAGGCAGGATTACTCTTTCCTATGTTCCTTCTGGAGCTCAATGAGCTGATTTATTCACCAAGGCACAAAGCTCAACTCAGTTTCGCAAGATTTTGTTCAAACTCTTGATGTTTGATCCACCGTGAGTTTGGGGGGTGTTAGGTACACTTATCCAACATGTGATACATTGTATCAAACATGTATCTAGACATGTGATACATTATATTTAGACATGTATACTTTCATATTGACATGTGATACATTATATCTAGACATGTATACTTTTCTTATGTCACTCTCCACTTGTATATATATTGATGTAATCCCTTATTGAATGATATATAAAAATTTCTTCTTCTCCAAATTATCACCCGCAAATTCTGAGAGTAAGCTTAAAATATTTGAAATTTAGGAAAATACAAAATAACAAAAACAATCTAGAAGACAAAGATATGTATAAAACAACTGTATTACCTAAATTTAAATTTCCGCAATAAACAAATTTCTAGCATAAATCTAAAAGGCATATGTACATTTATTTGCATTGTTTAAGTTCGTTTACATTTTGATTTGAGGTGCGAATTGACAATCAAAGATTTTGAACCTAAATTTCTAAATAGGTAAGATTTGGAGGATATATATATATCTAAAAAACCCTTACATGAATTTCACCAACAACTATCCTGGTTATATAATGTCTATATATTTTGCAAAAGCATTGGCCAGCAGAGATTTTAGGAGCTTTGTCAATGTAATTAATGTAAGAATATCCCAAATTGTGTGAATATGACACTAGTCATCAAGAAGGAAACTTTCAAATTTAGTTTTCCTTTTTCTGTAAAGTTTTATTGTTAGTTGCTGATATGTATAATAACATCAGTATACACTTCATGGGCATCATCTGGGACTTGAGATGTAGTAAAAGTTTTCACTCTCTCTAATAAAAGTATGTGCTAACCATTTTGGAGAGGACAAGATTAGCCAGGACAAAGTTGATGCTTCTGCTAATTTTAAACTTTTTTTAGATATTACCTAGAACATGTAAGGGATAGTGAAGAGCTTAGTTGCAGGGACTTGCCTTGAAGGTTGATAGGGGGCGATTTGGGGGCTATTTGGGTTCCAATTTCCTGCTCCCAGTAACCTTCCGAAGAGTCTGAATGCATCAAATTAGGAGTGTAAACGGGTCGAGTTGGGTCAGATTCGTGTCATATCCGAACCCAAACCCGATAAGGAATTCGGGTTCGGACTTGGGTTTAGGTCGGAATCTCTTCTTTCTTATCGGGTTCGAGTCGGATTTGAATTTTAAATAGGTGTATTTAACTTCCAATGAGAGTTATTTTTAAAGTATATTTCAGTTTTATTAGATGCAAAATGAAAATTTTTATACTTAGCTTTTATAATAATATGATCAAGTTCTTTTTTTATAATTTTATCAATTTAAATATAGTGAAATGTATGATGATAAATGTCATTTTATAACATTTATTCTCTTTTCGGATTTGTTATCGGGTTTCAGTTTGAAATGGTCATGCCCAAACCCGACTCGATAATAATTTCGGGTCTAACTTTTAGATCCGAACCCGACCCGTTTGTAAATGATCGGATCGGATTTTCAGATTTTTCAGGTGCTATTTGAAAGTACACCTAGAGGGGGGTGAATAGGTGTACGGCTAATCTAATGAACTAAATGCGGAAATTAAAAACTAAATAAGCAACACACTTCGTGCAACCAACGAGTATAGCCGAATTCCCAGTGAAGGGCTCTGGACTAATTCCTCTTGATTCCTCTGAATAAGAGTTGAGGCGCTATATGAAGCTCTCGTGGTTAAACACAAGTGAGACACACACAAACAACACAAGCATATATATATATATATATATATATATATATATATATATATATATATATATATATGATATGGCAATATGATGCAATGCTCAAAGTAATGGAGAGAGAAAGAGTAAGAGTCAATGGATCAAACACAAACACCAAGATTTGTTTCGAGGTTCGAGCCACTGCTCTACGTCCCCGCCTTCACACAGAAGGATTTTCAATCCACTAACTTGTCCACACAGGACTCCCACACAGGGAACCTCCACTGAGGATTTGGGGCAAATACAATACGGGAGTACACAACTCCTCTCTCAACCAATACAACCTCTCACTAGAAGCAACACAAACACCACCTCACACAAGAGGGGTAGGCACTTAGCTAATACAAAAAGATCACCTCACACTTGAGGGATTCCAACACCAACTCCACCTCTCACTAGAGGGAGCCAAACCCCAATCTCCACCTCTCACTAGAGGGAGCCAACCACCACTCCAAAATCAACCTCTACACAAGAGGGATACCACAAATAAGGAGGGTTAATAACTAGGTGATCACAAAGACCACAAACAATCTTTTCCCACAAAATAAAGGTTCTAAATAGATAGGATAGTAAGATAGGCTCAAGTGTGAAAAAACAAAGAGTTTGGAAATCAAAACTCAAAGAAAAACTCTAGGAAAAAACTCTAAATAGAATTGAAAGTGAAGATCAAACCAATTCCCAAAGAATTTTCTTTTCAAATGATTTTCCAACCCTTTTAAAAACAAGATAAAAATCAAATCTTTAAGCACTAAAAACTTTTTAAAAACTTGCTGGAAGATGTAAATTTTTGCTCTAAAAAATTCTTCTTCAAAACACCAAAGAGATGGGATATATAAAGGCCCAAGACAGATTTGCCCGTTGGCTGCTGACATGTCAGAATTGGCCTTCCGGTCGACCGGCCAACGGTCAAATTTTTGACCGTTGAGCCTACCGGTCGACCGCCCGGTCGACCGGGCCCTGAACCAGAGAGCAACGGCTCTCTGGCCGGTCGACCGCCCGGTCGACCGGGGCAACCCGAGAGTGGGTTGCCTTCATTCGATCAACCGCTCGGTCGACCGGCCAACTGACATGGCCTTGTGCACATTCTTGTGCACGTCCGGTTGACCGCTCCGGTCGACCGCCAGAGCCTGGTAGGCTAAAAATCAGGACTTGAAATTTTGGTTTTTATTATCCTATAAAATCCCATAAAATCTCTAAAAATTCACAAAAATAGTTTCAGTATAATACTTTTATATACAAATATGTGTGAAAAATTTCAACACATATTTCAAACAATTTGAACCATTTTTGTGACTTAGAAATTTTTCCGAAAATCAAAATCTGTATTTTCCAAAACTTAGATTTTTGAATTGAAAATTCGTTTTGTCCAAACTCATCCAAATACAAAAACATGATATTGAAATAACTTTTAGGCATGAAGTATATGGATATAATCCAATATACATATAAGGATATATATCAATATTTTTGACACATAAATCCAAAAATACGTTTTGTTAAAATACCAAAACACCAAACTCATGAAATAGACTATCAAACTAAGTTTGTTTAAATAGTTGAAGCATATATGTATATAGAACAAATCTAATATACATTAAACCATGTAAACTTGTATTGATTTAATCTATTCATGAAAACCAAGATCGGTTAAACTAAAAACCGAAAACCAATATCCAAAACATGAAACGTGTGTGTGTTGTGAACTTGAGCATACCACACTATCTAATCTTTACAAATGGATCTAAACAAAAACTAAACTATGTACCAAAGTTTTCTTGTAGAGCGCCGTCTCCAAGTCGACTCGATCCAAACCGTGATCCACCGAGCTTGACTCCAACGAGTTTTAGATATGAACTTTGACGCTCGGGCTCTTAAATCACCAAGTGAAAAGCTCCAAAACACCTTTATTGAAGCTTCACCTACTAATATCTTGGTTAAGGATCTGAAACTAAACATCACAAGATTATTAGTAAATATAACTACATGAGTTGATCATCATCAAAACTAGAGTGGAAGGCCTCTGGGCCAACACTATTTACAGCCCTACATCTAATATTTAATGACTGAACCATGAATCTCTGACATATAGACTTGTTGGTCTACTATAGGACCAATCAGGATAGCTTTCTTGCTATCAAACATGCCCATTGGGTGATTGTATGCGTAACTAATATACTATGCACTATTCAAGTCAGTTTCTCATCTGAATGTCAGAAATAATTACACATCACAACACTACTTATAAAACTGTCAAAATAAATATACTGATTTTCACAACTAGATTAGATGGTAACTACAAGAAAGTAAAGCATATAAAATTCTCTCCATCTATACAACATTATGGAACAAACAATTTGATTTATACTTTGATTTCAATAGCTAGTTGCTGTAACCTCCTGCTTCCCGGTGTACGTATCACCGTATCGGTACGCGATACGACGTACAAAATTGATTTGATCTCCGTCGTAGTCCGATTGAGCTGATTTCAGTTTTAAAAATCATTTTCTAAGATTTTATATTTTTTAAGATTTTCTGGCATTTTTTTGGATTATTTTGGAAAATCTCCGTAGTCGGTATCGACCGATACGATAACCGGCTTTACGATTTTTATTTCACAAACGGAGTTGTATTTTGAGATACCGCTTTCACTGTGTGTCTTAGAATCGTGTTCTCTACGTTAGGATATTTTTGGGGATTTTTCTGATTTTATCGAAAATTCGGCCAAACCAGTGTCGCCGGTACGGCGACAGCTTCCGAGATTTTTAATTTGCAAACCGGATTGAATTTCTACAAATCGTTTTCCTCTTACGTCTCAGGATATATTCTCTATTTTTTGTAATTTTTGGGCACCGTTCAGAGCTAGTCGAATTTTGGGCCAATATATAATATTTAAATATTAATTTTTAGTTTTCCTTTTTTTTCTTTTCTTTTCCTTCTTCCCCAAGCTTCCTTTTTCCTCCACCGTCTTTGACTCCCACCGCTTCTCTCCTCCTATTAAACTTCTCTCTCCCCCCCAAAAACTCCCTTTCTAATTCCCTAAACCCTCTCTCTAACTCTCTCTCCCCTCTTTCTCTCTCTCTCTCTCTCTCACTCTCTCTCTAGGTCGGCCGGCGCCCTGACCCACACCCGCGGCCGGTGGTCGGCGCGCCACCGCCGCGCCCCCCTGGCGCAACGCCGGCGGCCGCGCCCCGGTCCGGCGGCGGGCCCCGGTGCCGCCCCCTTCCTTCCTCCTCTTTTCTTCTTCTCTTCTTCTTCTTCTTCTCCTTTCCTGCTGCCGATCTTTCCCTCTCTCCTTTTCTTTCTTTCTCTTCTCTCACTTCACTCTCTCTCTGCCCAATTCGCCGCCGGCGGGCCACCGGCGGCGGGCTGCCGCGGGTCACCGGCCAGCAGAGCTGGTCAGCCACTGCACCCCAGCAGCGGCAGCAAATGCTGCCGCTGCTGCTGCTTTTGGGGGAGAAATGGGTTCGGGTGTAACCCGAACCCATTCAGCCCTATTGGGTTTGGGTTAAAACCCATTAACCCATATTAACCCAATACCCATTTGGTTTAAGTCCGGGTTTGGGTTTAGATCGATCGAAACCCGACCCGTTAAGAGCCCAACCCGCTTCCAAACCATTAAAGGTACATTTACAGAAAACCCCCTGTACATTTCAGTATTTGCATTTAATATTTTATTGACATATTTAATCCTATTTGTTATGATTTAGTATTCGGGCGATATCGGGAGTATTCGGACTCCGATCGGGACGATTCTGGATCCGTTGCGATCGTGGGAAAGAGAGCTACCTCCTCATGACTAGTTGGTGAGTATTTTTTATTTATAAATTATCTTTTATCATGTTTAGGGATATGACTTGATTGCTTTCTGTGACAAATCATGATTATGAATAAAATACGGTAACTATTAATTATTAACTGGTAATGATTAGACATGCATTGTAATATGAATAACCTAGAATATTGTTAGGTATTTCCTGATTTAGAATACAGATAAGGAGGTAATTATAATACCAATAAATACTGGAAGAGACAACTCGGACACGGTCATCATACCTGCACAGCCACTGACACTCGGACCACTAGTTCACCATATGTTTGAACACTATTATGTCTTGTATCACAGTTAGAGAAACTATCGTCACATAGATACTAAGTCACGGTATCAGATCACACTACACTGTCACGAGATATGACTGCAGGACACCGGTATTGCATGCACCGGGATCATCATTACACGGACACTGGACATGGTATTCTATGATACACTGATCACTGTTATTACATGTCCTATCACAGAGATATTACACGGATTATTGCAACACATAGATGTTTTCATTAGTACACAGATATACTAATGCACAGACTACCGCATGTCATATTATTGGTTGTTATCCTCGTTATATGGATTCTCGGCATATCACTGTTACACATGCATGTGTGGTTTCTTTATTCTTGTCATATGGATTCCCGTTCATACTACATGTATTATTGTTCCATGGTACTATAGTCATGTTATATGATTATTTCCTGTTACTGATATGGATATTCCCAATACTGGACATGAGAGCTGTTGATATGCGATATGTGGAATCCCACATCTATTGTTCCCGTGATATCGTTCTCGTTTTCCGTTATATTGTTCTATGCTATCAACAGAGCTCTGGTCTAGTTATCATGTTACCCATATCATGTACAGTAGTTGTTCTTGTTACATTGTATACTTGACATATCAGATCATAAAGTTAACTGGGGTATGGGGGAGACTCGACGGTTGATTAGATCTTATCGGGTGATGTACTGGATCCATATTGTTCTCTCACTGCAGGGGACGGTAGTGCTACCTACCAATTGCTCCATGAGCTCTTGTTACTTGATTCATGCTCCCTTCTTAGCGGAGGGCCCTGGTCTCAGCAGCCAGGGGTTTGTTTAAGGTCGTGATCCGGGTATGCACGGGATACACCTACCCGATAAGAACTCCTCGACCATGGGTTTTCAATTAACATAATAAAACAGTATACACAATAGTGACGTCGGGAACACTTGTTATTCGGTTACTCTCTCGTTTGGATAATGGTACCCGTAGGCCATGTCCGGATGGGCTCGACTGGAGTGCGGGCTCCAGTATGAACTGCCAGTGGTATGGGACACTGGAAGAGAGTAATTAAAATAGCAGGCGGTACTGATTGTTACTATTGTATAAATGACATGACATGCCTGGTACATATATGCTATCTTGTTATTGTTCATGCTACTTTATCCGATTCATGTTACCTGTATATTGTTACTTTACCTGGCGTATGTTATACTTTCTGTGGTGGCATACAACGCATGTTCTGCATTGCATGGCATACGACGCATGTTCTGCATTGCATGGCATACGACGCGTGTCTGCATTGCATATATTATGCTTTCTGTATAGCAGACATCATTACTGTATATACACCACACCGTATAGTGATTACATTGCATAGCCTATCTGCCTGTACACGTCTAGCACGTCGCCACTCATATGTTAATTTCTATCACGTCACCATTTATTCGATCAACTGGACACGACTATAGACATGACCCGATGATATACGGTTTAGTGATGGTATAAAAGATAATATGCTTATATCTTTCATGTTTAGACACTTCTGCTGCTACTTATATGCTTATTATATGCTTAGGATATGGTATCACTATACAACAGCATTATTATCTATTATTATTGTGCTTGTATTATTATCGTACATATATTGCTCCTTCATTTTCACTCACTAGGTAGCTTTCTGACGACCCTGGGTTTGCATGCCCAGGTTGGAGATCCGAGTTATCGTAATGTCAGATCGTCCATTGGAGTCAATAGGAGACTCACCATCGAGATCCTTCATAGGTATCTTTGTACTTTGTTCCTGTTATCTCTTTTATTCCTATTTTTATATCTGTTATGATCGCTAACCCTTTCTGCAGCTATTCTTGTATTTCTTTCCTGCTGGACCCTTGTCTATATGGAGGCTATGTTCTGTACTGAGGCTTAACGTACGCGTGAGGGTGTTTCTACCTCGCGTATGTACGTCGCCATAACGTCCCCGTACCTGCGGGACTGGGGCGTTACAGTTGCACTTACTGAACATATGATAATCTAAATG